>JAODKL010000118.1:23796870-23804370 GCA_026780765.1 Petrocephalus schoutedeni
GCAGTTCTGAAGGCAAAAGGGGGTCCAACCCGGTACTAGCAAGGTGAACCTAATAAAGTGGCCGGTGAGTGTATATATGCATATATATATATATATATATATATATATACACTCAGTGACAAAAAAGTTAAGCACCCAGAAGTAATGGATTTGGATGTGATTTGGTACACATGCAGACCAGCGATGGGTATGAAAATGATTAGATTTGCATGGAGCTGGCATGAGGTACCTCGCAGACGCATTAGACAGTATTACCAAAACTTGACAGAGTTTGATAAGGGGTTGCATCGGGGGTTTGCATGAGGCTGGGTGGTCGTATCATGCGATTGCCCGGCATGTGGGCCGTGCAGATGTCATAGTCGTCCAATGTTGGAACCAATGGGCACGTAAGGGTGCACCCAGATACGTCGTGAAGTTTCTAGTCAGACAGACCAGAACAAGGGAGGATCGTCGTATTGTGGGCCAAGCATTACAGAACCCCATGATATCTGCGCCTGCCATCCGTACACAGGTTTTGGACTCTCTCCAACACCCCGTGTCACCCCACACCGTGTCTCGACGACTGGCATCAGCCAGACTAGGGGTTCATCGTCCCATGTGTAGGCTGCCGTTAACACCAGGGCAGAGACGGCTGCAAGTGAAGTAGTGCCATAACCGGGAGGCATGGACTGATGACGAGTACCATGAGGCCTGGTTCTGCATTACCACGGATTACCATCGTGTGCGTGTATGGCACCGCTGAGGGGACAGGACCAGTCCTGCCAGTGTTGTAGAGAGACACACTGGCGTTACTCCTGGCATCATGGTGTGGGGAGCCATAGGGTATGACTTCAGGTCATCTTTGATAATGATTCGGGGGACCCTGACGGCACAGCGCTATGTCAGTGACATCCTGTGTCCGCTTGTCTTGCCCCTTCTGAAACAGCACCCTGGTACAGTCTTCCAACAAGACAACGCACCCGTCCATACATGGCACGTGTTTCCTGTGTCATGTTGCGGTCCTCCCGTTGCCAGCCAGGTTTCCAATCGAACATGTGTGAGATCAGCTTGGACATCAACTCAGACCCAGTGCCAATCTGCAGGATCTCGAGAGACAGTTACAACAGCTGTGGGCCAACTTGCTGCAGGAGAGGATGCAACAGCTGTATGAATACCTTCCGCACCATATCGCCGCATGTATCCAGGCCTGGGGGGGTGCCGCACCCTACTGACATATGATCAGTAGAGTGTCCAAACTGAATCGCTCTGTTGTCCGTTTGATCTGATAATGTAATCATTGCAAAACAGTCACACGACCCTTCACCACGTGCAGATTCATTTTATTTCCACCACTACGCCTGGGTGCTTAACTTTTTTTTGTCTATGAGTATATTTTGCACTATATTGTGTGTGTGTGTGTGTATATATATCTATATATATCTATATACTACTTTTTCTGTCTCAATAATTACTGCCTCAGTTTTATTAAAATATTTTATTCATGGTGAGAGCTTCTGGTCTATTTTAAGGATTGACTAAATAAATATGTAATATTCAAATAAATAGTTGAAAATAGTGATTCTATATATTTAATAAAAGATTGCAGTTTTCATCTTATTTGTATGTAGGTTCCCAAGGAAGTGTTGGGCAACAATTCTGTATATTCTGTTGAAGGGTTGTAATAAAGTATAATGTACACCAAAAATTTAAATAATTAAGGAAATCTGTACAGATAGTTTATGGAAATCAAGATATGAACTATAAACATAAATTACAGAGATTCACTGGTAACTACCATAAATTTTACGGTAACATGTGTTTATATGTTTTACCGTATATTATGGTATCCGCCAAAAATGTTATGGCATTGTTTTATGAAATGGATAGCCATTTTAGATTTTCTTTGGGTAGCCTAAACAAGTGTTTTATTGTACAGTATAGCATATTTTAGCTAATATATTTCTTCAAGTTTAGCAAATTTTGATATTCTGTCTGTGTATACAGATCATTGGTTTAATTAAATTTTTAAAGTAAATGTGAGAGAATATATTTTTATACTTGTACAAAATTGGCACATTTTCAAAGAAGGTCAGGTTCTGACTAAACTTTGTTGTGATACATGTGTGAAAACTTGGTAGTGTAAGTGCAAAAAGGGTGTAAATTGTGGAATGCTGTAAGTGCAAATTGCTGCAAGTCAGGCTGATCCAAATACTGAACATTCCTCTTGCAAGCCATTTACAATATCCATCTTACCCAGGGCATTCCGTACTATGCATCCCTCTTACTTCTCAGTTGTAGATTCTAGTACCTAGTGAACAGTAGCAGCCATAATCTAGCCACAATCTCATTACCCCATGTATTGCATATTGTGTTGTTGGAAAATATGACCAGAAGTGAGGAGTAAGGGAAGAAAGATATTCCCACATATAGCACTTTTTGGATTTTGATGACACTCTTAAGAGAGAAGATAAAACTTTAGTGATCTCAGGGGGAAATACCTGCGTAGACGCATACGACAGCAAGGGACATAAAGTCCGCACAAACAAACAAACGTATACTGCAGAACAAAGACGACATGCAAAAGTGGTACACAGTGCAGACGAAAATAAACAGTGCAGAAAAAGGCCACTGTATAAACAAGCAGAATATCCTGAAAAGGAATATTGAGGAATAACATAATCATAATAAGATCAGCATGCGGATTTGTGTCATCTCCCAGAAGCTGGGAGATTAATCCAGAGGCAACATGTGTATGCTGGGGATGACATTTTAAGTGGATTTACATCGCTTCTCCTGGTGTCCCTGAAGGGCTGTCCTAGCCCATGCCTCTTGCACACAAGCAAACATCTATTACTGTGTATGCTTCAGGGTTGTGGCTCTTCACTTATTTGGAATTACCTGGTCAGACAAATTAATTTCATTTGTCATTATCATTCATTGTGGGGTTGTGTTTTGCCGGTAGTGAGAAGCAGCTACACAGTGTAGTAATGTATGTTGAGAAGCAATATGCTGTATTAACTGCAGTAAGTTGGTGGGTTCTTTCCTGCCTGGCACCCTTGCCGTCCAGGATTGGCTTCAGACCCCTGTACAGGACAAGTGGGTATAAAATATGAATGGAGAGATGGATATACAGGGAAAGTGTTGAGTGGTGGTAGTAATTATTGTGGCATTGTGCTGTAGTTGAGAGTAAATTTGTGCAGTATCAGGGTTACAAGCCCAATAAGTACAGATGCTGCTATAATGGTCTTGGTGTAGGAGTCACCTCAAACAGCCAATCAGGTGCAGCAAATAAAAAAATTCCTTTGTTGTCCCAGAGGGAGCGAATGAATCCCTGTAATCTGTATATACTGTATAAGCAAGTTTAGTCCTGTGGGCCTAGTGAAAACGCTGCTTTTTGACTTGTCTTCTGTAAGCATTTTTAGGTTGTAATTTCATTTGCTGAATGAATGGAATTTTTTCTAGAAATGAAATCATTTTTATATGTATATTTTGATTTGCTGTGAGCTAGAGCTGGGTCATCAATTTGACTTAAATTATTTAGCTTTTAATTTACTTCCTACTATTCCTGTATCACAAGATAATAACCGGCAAAACAATGACTAGCCCCATTGCTTTGCCGTATCAACTTAAAGTACATAATAATTAATAAACAAACATCTGGGTAACAGGGGCAGCAGTGCTCTTCAGGAAGATACACAGATATAATCTCTCCAGCATGTCCTGGGTCGGTCCTGGGGTCTCCTCCCAGTTAGATTTTCCGGACAGAGCACCTCCCTAAGGAGGCATCATCCAGGAGATATCCCAGACCGAAATGCCTCAGCTGGCTCCTTTCCATGCAACAAAGCAGCAGTTCTAATTTAGCGTTCCTCATGGATGTCCCGGCTCCTCACTCTATCTTTCAGGCTGAGCCCGGCTACCCTGTGAAAGAAGCTCATTCCCACTGCTTACTGTATATCCAGGATCTCATTCTTTTGGTCACTACCCACTACCTGGTGACCATAGGTATGGATCGAAATGTAGATCGACCAGAAAATTCGACAGCTTCACCTTTCGGCTCAGCTCTCTTCACCATAACAGACTAGTACAATGTCTGCATAACTGCTAACTGCATCGATACACCTGTCAATCTCCTGCTCCATTTGTCCCTCACTTTTGAACAAGACCCCAAGGTACTTAAACTCCTTCACATCAGGTAGTACCTGATCCCCAACGTGAAGGGGGCAATCCACTCTTTTCCAGTAGTGAATTATGGCCTCAGAACTGGACGTGCTGATTCTCATTCCAGCTATTTCACACTCGGCTGCAAATCACCCCAGCGCATGCTGGAGGTCACAGCTAGATGAAGCCATCATCTGCATAAAGTAGAGATGAGATAGATTCTGAGGTCACATAACTGGACACCCTCCCTTGCCTGTACCTAAAAAAAAAATTATGAACAGAATTTGTCACAAAGGGCACCCCTGGCAGAGTCCACTACCTACCAAAAATGAGTCTGACTTACTGACTTACTTATACCTGGACCTAATTGCCCATAGCCGGGGGCACATGACCCCATACTCCTGAAGCACCCCCCACAGGACTTCCCGAGGTTCATGGTTGTATGCCTTTTCCAAGTCCACAACACACATGTAGACTGGTTTGGGCAAACTTCCACAAACCCTCCAGTATCCATGTGAGGGTAAAGAGCTGGTCTGCTGTCCCACGACCAGAATGGAACCTTCATTGCTCTTCCTGGATCCGTGGTTCGACTAATGGATGAACCCTATCCTCCAGTTTCCTGGCGTAGGCCTTCCCAGGGAGCCTGAAGAGTGTGATCCCTCCGACTGAAGTTGAAACACATGCTCTGGTCTCCTTTCTTAAAAATTGGAACCACTACCTAGTCTACCAATCCAGAATCACTGTCCCTGCCCTCCGTGCACCATTGAAGAGCCATGTTAGCCAACACAGCTCAAGAAGAGCTTCCAGGAAAAAGCTAACCAAGCTTGGAAGGCCCCCTTCTTCAGCTTGATCGGTCCCTTTACCAATGATGTCCACCGACTCAACAGCGGAGTCATAGAACATTACCCATTTGGACTCAGTGCCTCCACCCTCCCTCAGAATGCAAGAAAAGCTCTGCCCAAAGTATGACTGAAGATCTCACTGACAAGAGCCTCTACCAGTCATGCCCAGCACAACCACACTATATGTGTGGGTCTACCAGGACTGTCTGGCATTTTCCCCCACCATCTGATCCAACTCACCACCAGGTGGAAATCAGTTGGCAGGTCAGGTCCTCTTTTCACCTGATCATCCATGACATACGGTCACAGACTCGATGATATGATTACTAAATTGATCATCGAGCTGCAGCCTAGGGTGCTCTAGTGCCAGGTGGGCTTATGAACACCCTTATGCTTGAATATGGTGTTCATTATGGACAAAATTTGGTTAGCGCAGAAGTCCAATAACAGAACACCGCTCAGGTTAATATCAGGCAGGCTGTTCCCTCCAGTCAGACCCTTGTAAATTGAACCGTTGTTACACATATTAGTTTTAAAATCCCCAGCAGAGCAGTGGGGTCCCTAGAGGGGGTGCGTTCCAGCACTCCATCCATGGCCTTCAAAAAGGCCGGACTCACTGAACTAGTACTTGGTGCCTAAACCCAGACAACAGTGAGAACCCAGACAACTTTCTGACTCAAAGCTGAAGGGAGGTGTCCCTCTGGGGGGGTCTGCGGGGGTTATGAGTTTCTGGTTCCTCTTTGTTTTGTTCCATAAGGGGTATATGAATTGCCCTTGGTCTAGTCCCTCAATTATAGGGCTCACAGGAACTCTTGGGGCGCTTCTTTAATTCAGTAAAAATATTGCAAATGTATTGGCTTTATAACAAAATGTATCATTTTGTTCATTTATTTACAACAATATATATCTGTAGTTTTAAGTGAAACATTCATTTCATGTAGTAATAAATTGAAACTCGAATTATAGTGCTAAAATACCTGTTCTGAATTAAAAAGTTCACCGACAAGCAGTCCTATTGGGTGCTTTTTAATAAGGAACGCCTTTGCAATAACAAAACCCCAAATATATTTGTGCTTAGTATCCCTTTGGGAGTCAGTGATTACAGTTGCAATTAATAGCAAAATGGCAAGAACAACTGAATGAGTCTGTCAAATTGTCAATTTTGACATTTTAAAATGAAAATCTCTGTGGAGGATATATACAGATATGTTAAACAGTGCTTGTCAATAGACTTGTTATGAAATCAATAAATTTTCCACACAGAACACAGAATTAAATATATATGATTGATATTAATTAATATTACATGGTTATTATGTACTGTACCATGTTACACTATGTAAGCTGATGTTCCACACAAACCCCTCCACCATAGTAAGGTGAATTTATCATGTTAACATGTGATGTTAATTTTAAAATCATACCACATTACTATTTTTCATCACATTACGCACGCGTGCAGTGTATTGATACCAAAATGGGAGAACATCATGAGCAAAGGTTTTTACTACAGACCTATAATATTCCTTTCTGGTTGTAAAAACATGAGGGTTTAGGTAACGACATTGCACAGAATCCCTGAATTCAAAGTTAAAATCAAAAAATCGTTAGCCGCTCATGGTGAAGCTGATGTTTCCTGGTTTGTTTAGTTTTCAAAAATTGCCAGACCGAGGCATACACAAAATATGCTAATTTAGCAGTATGTATTGAATGGTTATACCTTAAAATATCTAGACCTTTCATGTAAATAAGTGCACTTTCAGATGCTGCCATTCTTCGGTTTTAAGAGCCATTTCCCAAATAAGTTATGTGTTTTAGATCAATTACGTTGTTGGAAGTAAACACTGTGTTGCTCTGCCTGTTGAGTACCTATGATTATATGTACATGTCATATATGCCATTACTCACCCAGGTGTGCAATTATAAAGTAATTGTTAAGCAACCAAAATATTTTCACATAGCAAAAAAAAATGTCTTTTTGTGACCAGTTCTTGTTCACTTTTCTCCTCCTCGCTCCTGTTTATTACATTTCTCGCACTGTCTATGAGTGAGTCCAACAGCAAGGACGGAAGTAATTATTAGCTCGGACAGAGCGTGCAGAGCTCATGCAAATGCAGAGGTGGTAAATACTTTTATTGTTAACATATATAAGATAATCTTGAAAAGCAACTATCATTAATATTGCAGAGCTTGCAAGTTTTGTTTCTTATGACCGAGTGAAAATGTTGTAGTGGTACTAAAAAAATTAAATAACTAAAAAATAAATAAACTAACTAAATAACTAAATAAAATAGCTGACTGTTGTAGTTCTTCTAATGTAACAATGCATGTGCATGACAAGCAGCATCAGTATTAATATTGCATATCATGCTGACTTAGTATTGAGGGTGGCACGGTGATAACTGCACACTTTGTGGCTGTGAAGTTTGTGTGCTCTCCTCTGGCTTCCTCTGACATTCCAAAAACATGCAACAACAAGTGAATTACAGTGCCTAAATTGGCCATATGTGTGAGTGACTGT
>JAODKL010000118.1:23806870-23844370 GCA_026780765.1 Petrocephalus schoutedeni
GCACCACAACACTTTTGTGAGCAACGACTCTGAGAACAGGCCTTTATTTAGCTTTTGGAAGTTTCTCAGTCTTATGACTCCTAAAAAGATTTCCTTATATTTGCTTACTCTTATATGGCATTACTCAGGGGGGGGGAAATTACTTTTAATTTTTATTGTTAATTGCAAGCCTTCGGATGATAGAATATGGCATGGTTTTATTTCCATTTGAATTTGGGCTTCGTATCCCCCCAACAGCTGCGAGTCACCATTGCTCTGTGTGTCATTAATCGCCTGCTCACCTCCAGCCAATGAGGGCTTTAAAGTCTGCTGTGCACATGAGTCTGCAGGAGGCATACCAGCAGCAAATGCACATTAGCCTAGGCTCGCTAAAGTCCCCACAATACTGTCAGACTAAAACAAAAATATAGTGCAGTGAAATATAGGATTCAAATGTTTTCTTTTATAATCTTTTATAATCATAATCGTTTATGTGTGACCTAAAAAAAAAATCATTGTTTTAACATTATGCTTGCATTATAAATAGAAAAGGTTGAAATTTTAAAATTATTGTACAACAGTATAATTTAAGCCTTAATTTTTTGTGCTTCCTAATATTATTTTGCTATATAACAATAAATTACTTGAATTTTTAAATGTTTCATATTATTAGTTTCAAGAGTAATACCAGTTTAGATGAGTTAGCACACAACTGTATATATTGTAAACGTAATATGTTTACGTAATATGTTTTATTGTATATCAAATTTGGACAAATTGTCTTCTTTGTGCTGCATTATGTGATGACATCACATTTTGAGGACATTTTCAAGGAGTGTTATAATTGGTTTTTAGTAATTCATTCGAAATTCATTTGAAGAGGAAGAAATTGTTCATAAAATAGCCAATGCCTTGGAATGAAAAGAATTGAAACTGGTGCTTTCTTTCATGAAAACCTGGTGTCGTCATTATTACCATGGACTTCCTCTCCTGGGTGTTGAATTTTCTTTCCACAAACAGCACGTGGATGCCGTGATCGTGGGAGTGAAGCTCTTTTAACGTTGGCTTTGGCAGGCCATTTGCTCTTGCACATCGCTAATCCGGGTTGTCCCATACTGGAGGACCCCAGATGTTAGACTCCATAAATGTGGAAAAACTCCCAGCATGCATGCCTGATTAACCTTACTGTATGCGGCGTCCACCAGATAGGGTGCTGATGGGGCTTTGCCTAAACCGGCAGAAACTATTGAGATGGCGTGCATGCGTAGCTTGGCTTGTTCTTTGATTCATTGTTGCGCATACCCGTGTTTGGCATCACGGTGGCCAGACAGCATTGCCAAACAAAGGAAGTATAAAAATGGAAAAGCGTTGCCCCTAATGAAATATGAAATTAAATACAAAGTACATTATCAATACATGTAATACAATCTGTTTTAATAATTCACAAATAGCAACCTTCACTAAAATGCAGTGTGCCTTGCTGTAGTCATGCTCTGTCTGGCTCCCTCATGAAGTAATGAAGGGCGATGTATTTATGAGTGAGATTAGATGTTTCATTACTGCTGCATCTTGAATGTCTAATTCTATCAATATTCCGTTATATCTGTACGTTCTGGCATATGCATTTTTATGCAAAGAAATGATAGACATTTTATACTCGCGCTGGTTGAAAGGGCAATGTTGTGGATGCTGAAGCAAGTTATTGTGGGACAGAAATGTAGTTGTCTCTGGTATGGTGCTGGAACACATTCTCCCTATATGGTTTTGGCAGAAGAGTGAGGCGCCCCCGGGGCATTGCCAGGGCTCTGCTGCCCTCATTGCAGCATGGCAGGCAGGCTCCTTTGTTGCAGATCCAGTGTGTCTCGCAGGAAGGAGATAAATTGGTATAATTAACAATAGGAAAAAGGATTGCAATATTCATTTTGGCCTAAATTCCAACCTTTATTGTGCCTTAGTTTGAAAAGGACAGTGCCACTGAGGAGAAATTAAAAGGGGATGTGTATTAGAGGAAGCACTTTGGATCGCGTGCTTTGGTTGTGTCTTACAGAATTGAAGTGACATAGGAGAGATATAGCTTGAGCTCAGTCAAGGCCATTGCAGTGCTTACTTCTGTAAGGTGTTTACATTTGGCCAGGCTTCTTCTGCCCCAGCATCTCCTGCTTTCCTTGATCTCGAGCCCCCTTACCTTGCTCAGCTGGCAGTAAGAGAGATGTGGCTGGGCCTCCCTAAGACCTGAGCTGATTGGCCTGTCTCCAGGGCTGCTACTTTTAATAACAAGCATCTTTGAAGAGTCGTTAGGAGTAACGATGCGTTTACTGCTGTGGCATTTACTCCTCTGCCAACTTTCTGTCTTAATCCAAGGGGCATTTTAAATGAGGGTGGGCGGGAGCTGAGGGGCTCCGGATTTCGCCTCTGTGTATTAAAGTCTGCTTTTCTGCCAATAAGAGCCTCTTCAAATCAATGTTTTAAACCTTTTCTAATAGGGTTGGGGGATTTGTGTGTGAGCGAAATCCTGAAAGACAAACAATTTTGGTGCATGCAGAACTCTGTTAATATTCCACTAGAGGATAAACACTTTTTAAAAATTAATTTTTGTGATTCCATTGTTATTTAATTTATATTTATACATATATTTATAAATATAACATTTTTATTTTTCATAATGGAGCTCTGTGTGTTACATATTTCGTTCAGATATGTCCGTATGTGTTGAGTATCTTCATCTCCGTTTTTGTTGTGTTTTGTTGTGCAAGACTGCTGATATACTTTTCTTTTTGATTCTGACACTATTTAAAATGCAAGCTTTTGAATGCAGGAGCGAAGAAGATTTAAGGCAATAGCCCCACTGTCGTCGTACATCATCTTGCCATCTATAAACTGGTGTATCCTATACCTAGCTATTTATTTTAGAACATAAGAACATAAGAAATTTACAAACGAGAGGAGGCCATTCGGCCCATCGAGCTCGTTTGGGGAGAACTTAACTAATAGCTGATGTGGAAAAAGAAACCTCTTACAAAAAATATAGTAATTATTAATAACATATTTCAGGCTTTTAAATGCCTCCTCTTTAGGATACCCTTTGTTTGCTTAGTTAATGAACTTTTATAATGGCTTATTTTTATGAATTTTTTATAATGGAGTCCCTGTTCTAGTACTCTTAAGATTAAACCAGCAACTAAATATGTAACATAAATGTAGGCACATAGTTTATTTTTCATTTGTGCTTAATCATTTATGCGCTTTTTTATATGAAATCTGAATGTACCTATAGTTGCTATATGAGGTAGTATATTTGATTAAAACACTGAAGAGTAATTTGAAATTTAACCCCAAGTCTTCTCGGGTCAGCCACAAGTTGGCATATGGCATTTTCATAAATTGTTCAAAACGTTATAAACATGTAAAGCCCGTACGTCATGAAAGTTTTGAATATGTGAGGATGAAATGCTTTTAATGATAGGATGCTTATGAATTAAGTGCTTAGGATATTTACTGAAACACTTCTAGCATTAGATCAAATTTAGATTTAGATAATAAACAGCAATGCTGTTCTTTACATTTTCCTTCAATAATTTATATTCTAGTAACTTTTATGGCCTGAGCTGGTATGTAGGAACTGATTTATTATAATTAGTGAATTTGTTCCTTTTTCATTGAGCTTTTACAAAATTAACATTTGACATTCAGGCTGACTGCATTAAATTTTAAAACGATCACTACATCTCACCAAGCACTGCAGGGCCTTATCTACTGGGGTATGTATTCTCATCCCGCCCTCCCCAGATAATACATATCTCTAATTGGCTGATGATTTGAAACCCAGAAAGTACAGAGGAGAGAGGTTTTCTCCTCTGCCAATCATTCAACTGACATTTGATTGGCTGACTGGGTTAACAAAACTGGGATTGTTTCCGCCTTTGCAAGTTGCAACAACTGTTGGATTAAGTAGCCACCATTAACAGCCGAATAGTTAATAGGCCTGCTTGATATCATACCACAGATATCTTTTTACATTACATTGTTTATCCACAATATCTACTCTTTCATGCATGGGACAACATTGTCATGAATTTAAGACAATGAAAGAACCAAATAATATGTGTTAACGTTAAGAATTATAAAGAGTTTATATAAGTATTAAGTATATTACCTTTACTTAAAACATTCACATGGTTAAACTTAGAGATGGACAGTATTTCAATTAAAGGTATTTAAAATATGCATTTAATTACTTTAAAGTATTTTGTAATTTTGCTGGATGGAAGAAACCAGATGTAATTTGTAACAAAATGCTTTGAGAGACTGTATTTTTGTATTTAAATTACTAATACTTAATAAAATGTCATTTTAGTTATTTTCTATCTTTTTAAGAACCTTCATCACCAGGCTTTTAAATATCAACAGACTTTTAAATATAGCCTATACTCATCTATGCCAGATGCAAAAACATCACATGACACATCCTGTTGGGCCCAGCTTGCTCATTGTGACTTGACTTTCCCATGACCATTAAACCAAGGGAAAAAGCTGTTTTGGTGCAGGTGCAAATTGTTTTATGGTAAAGCATGTAGTAAGATATACTAGCATTCATTATAGGACAGAAACAAAAAGCAACTGCCAAACAGAATACCTTGTGAATTAACTTGCTAGCCTGCTAGTGTTATTCTAGTTAATTTCAACAGGCATGCTCAGGCAGTGGCATCATGTGGTTTGTCATATATGGAAGCCTTCATTAGCGATAAATTAGGCTAGCTACTTTTGTACTAAGGACAAAATTAATTTCTATCAGCTAAACGTAGGTGTTTTATAGCCACTGAGCCACTGTGTAAAAGGAAGAACCTTGTCGTTTACCAGCATACCAGTGAGTATGAATTAAGGGTGTAATTGTTATATTAAGGGACACAAATTGATGCTTTAAATGGGAAAGAACATCAGTCATTTCCTGGTCCTGATGAGATAAACAGCAAAAAAAAATGCTTGAAGATGCAAGCTGTCTGGACACAATTACATATTTGATTTCTGATGGCTCATTTGCAGTGTTGTGATATATTGTAGCTCAACTGTATGTTGAGATGTGCCCCATAAAAAAGAGAGGAAAAACACATTGAATTATAGCAAACACACACACGGAGATTGCTCGTGTTTAAGGAGCTTCTTCTGCATGTTCCTAAATTCTACTTTTGTACGCTTCATAATTCCATGAATTCAGTTTTTAACTGTTGAAATATGATTCTTAAGTGCATGTTGCTCTATGACTGGTAAACTTGACGTTGCATATTATATGTCACAATTGCTGGTTACTTTTCTTTTTTTTTTTGAACGTATATCTAAAGAAGTTTTCTCTTTTGAGTGTGAGCATATTTGGCACCCGACTGTAAGCAAAGCGGGAAATTCACACATTATGATAATTCATTTAAGAAAGCGTTGGTGTACCTACTTGCCTGTGTGCGCGTGCACGGTACCCCAGTCAGCCATTGCCACTGATTCTGTCAGAAACATTGGGTATGAAGTAAGTGTGTAACGGTTCTGAATCCGAGACGGAAACTGCAATACGAGATTGTTAACATTTGTATAGCGGTTCAGTGTCCTGCAAAATTTAGTTGCTTTTGCTTTCAGCATGACAATGTGAATAAATAGAGTAGTTGTAAATTCTGCGTTCAATTCCATGGATGCATGTAGTTTTCGCACTCAGTATATAAAATACAGCTGTTGTGAAAAGTAAAAGTGTGCTTTCCTTTTAGCGCTTAATGTGTTTGAAACAAGAGATAACATGTTCTGATGTTTGTTTATAGCTTGTAAATATGAATATATGAATACATTATATGAATGTAGTGCAGTCTTGTGAAACACCTGATGTTTATAATTATAATCTCCTCCAAGGGTGTTGGTTGAATCTGAAGTCATCTGTGGTTTAGCCCAGAGACTGGGGGGTGGGTGGTTGGGTGCCCTTTTAATGTGAATAAATACAGGATGCCACCCTACGTTAAAATTTGCAGCTCTCGATTGGGAGAGTGAAAATAGTAAAAGTGGCAAGTGACCTTGGGGGCTCATGCAAAAACCTGTACACAATATAGCTACTGTTTTTTTTTAACACTTACTGAGGGGTTAATCAGGCGCGTAAGACAAGCGCTTCAAAAATCACACACATTCTCTCCTCATCAGCATGGCTGCGCCCTCTGTGCGTAACTCAAAAAAGAAGGCGTGGCTGTGCAGGAAGTCTGATTAATTAAGCAATGCACCCTCTATGATTCTGGCAGAAAGCAATATGTGGAACATGAACTCTTCAAGACAGTAGTTTTATAAGACCTGAAAAAGGTCTTATAAAAAAAAAAGCAGTTTTGACAGTTAATACTGTTAAGATAATAGCTCAATAACTGTTTGGTGGGTTTTTTTCAAACTTTTTTCAATGTAGAGAGTGGAATGGGATTAATAAAATTTTCAGACAGATAGCCCCAAAATTTAAACTGTGATGGTAAAAGAGGGCAAGCTCTGACATTTGTTCTTGTCACTATGATAACTCACAAAATATCTAGCCAGTCATTTCCAAACTTTGCAGATGCATTATATGAATAAAAAAAAAATATGGACCAAAACTGAAACAATAGCACTTCGTGACAGCAGAAAGAAGGATGAAGTGATAAGGTGCTTATCCTTGTGGGCAAACTATTTGTCTATTTGTCTTGTAGATCAATCCATTTGTCATTATTGACTCTACTCACCCTCTTTGGTCTTTGATGAGTCATATTAGTACTTCACAAAAAATTAATATATGGATGAAAATCTATGCTTAAAAATATATATTTGATCAGATCCAAAACTGTAACTACAATGACAGGGCAGCAAAATTGGAACTATCAACAGAGGGCAGCCAAGAGGGGAGCCTGCAACCACCATATTGTAAACACAGATATTTGGATATATTAAACAGATATTCTATGGATCTATGCACAGGTGAGTAATTTCAGAAATGTGGGACGTGAGGTATGTGATTTTCGGAATATTCTATAATAAAGTTTCTTATTGGTTGTTGTTCACTAGCCTCCCCATTTGGCAAATTGTATGTGTAGTCAGTCGGCATAAAATGACTTTGCATGGACCCTAAGCTTTACTCTCAACTTTGAAATAAATGAAATAAAATGAAATAGCAAAAAGCCGTTTATATGTACATGTGTCCGTAACAAGCAGCATGCACCACAGATTTCTAAAACGCACTGCTTAAATATTATTTAATTATATGCCACTGACTTTATACATGTTTTTTTTGTTGTTGTTTTTGTTCTATGAAAAGTGCAATGTCATTTAAAATGGCAACGTGCCGACAGTGCACCCAGCCACACCTCTTTTAAATAATCACTCCTACGAGCAGGAAATGCATGCAAAGTCATTTGATATTTTGAAAACATACACACTTGGCATGCAAATGAGCGATGCGCTGGTATGAAAATAGCAAAACCACTTTGCGTCTTTGCTTTGTTGTTGCAAAATAGGGACCATAGGCTCATGCAGGTCGATCACCCATAGTATTCGTGAACTTCACTCCAGCTGCTTTGTGGTCCCGTTTTCTTGAAGCACAAACACAAGTAACCAAAACGTAAATTGTATATATTAAAAAAAATAAATGTGCAGTTGAGCAAATTGAGAATACCAAAAAATGTAATCATGTGCATCTTATAGGTGATTTTGTGAGCTCGATTTAGTATTTCAAAGGAACATTATATTCACTTGTGCACACAATTGAATGCATTGTGGGCCTTACAGAGGTCTGTATGTATCAGTGGTGTATCTGTTGTAGTTCATACTGTTAGGTCACAGAAAATTTCAGTCACGTGGACATGTGCAGATGAGGAATACATAGAGTGTAAATATTTATACTATAAATAATATTAATAATTTTAAGACATGAACATTAAGAAATGCAAAGATATATAGTTAAGCATCTCACTGGTTGTCAAACATTGTGCAAATTAGTACAGTGTGTAAGTGGAATGTGTAATAAATGAATAGGTGTAGTTTCAGAATTGCATGTCACAACAAGTACTCAGAAGGACTCAAAAAAATTCATTAACTTTTATTTTTACGGTTGATCCATCCAGTACTTACAGAAATTGTACAGGTTGATGAGTGGGTGGTGAGTTGGGATGATCAGTGTAGAGAGACAGGTATCTGGAGAATGCTCCCTTTACTTTGGTTTTTATCAGGATTTGCATAAGCTAGTTTTCATTTTCTTCATGGAATATCAGTAGATTACGTAACAGTTCAACAAAGTGGTGGGTACTTGGATTAACAGATTAATAATAGATATAATAAATGGGATAGTTTTCAAGTCAATAACAAACTATCCTATAATCAATTAATGGATTGAAAATTTTCTCTTAAAAATTAAAAACAAAACAAAAAAAAATCAGTAAAGAAACCCATCACACAAATCCAAACAGCAGCCAGGGCCCCTTAATTGTGATGCATTTCCTGAGTCTCTCTCTTACACCATCAGCCCTGCTCCAATGCCATATGGTGTACCATGGAACATTTAACTTGTCAGATATAATGGATTGTCTTGGAAGCAGATTTTTGCTTTAAGCACTCAACTTCTTTCTTGAATTTTGGTTTCGGCTGCAGGCTATGGGATGAAGGATCACGGTGTGAATGCACAATAGTCTTGACAGTTGATTCTTATCAAGATAATGACCTATATGTTACTATACTGTACTCTGTTCAAGACATTATCCTCTTTGCTGGTCCTGGCAGTGGTGCTGTTGCTATCAATAGATTATGCAGCTGATTGAGATCTTACGTACTGAAATTGTTTATAAAGAAAAGACCATCCTCCTCTTCGGTTCCCAGATTAAATGAGCAATCTGTCATTTTCAGTGTCACTCTTTCATATTTGCTCCCAGAGATCTGCAGAGATGCCTTGTGACTGTTTGTTTTTTTTTTGTCATCATACTTTTGAATTCATTGGTTTTGTTCTGTTCTAGTTTGGATTTGGGAGGATGAAACGATGAAGAATCAAGCCAGGCATTGTGAAGGTCATCATTGTTGTCTGAATAAAAACATTGTTGTGCTTAATGTGATAACTGGCCTTAGTCCAGTTGAGCCTCTATGCTGACTGCATTTGGAACACAGTCCAATTTACTTTAGTAGAAAAAAGCCGGTCTCTAAGGTTGTCTGCCTGATGCTTACAAGTCATTATTTTACACACCACACCAAGTATTTTTAATGTAAGATATGCAGTGTTGTCAACTTTGGTTAGATGGCTGATGTGACATTTTCAATTCAAGACTGCCCACTTATTTACTTGTATATAACAGTTTTATTACCTTGTAAATAGTCTGTAGGGATTGCAAACTACCATAAATTTGAGGTTTATAATGGAATAATATAGATCTGGCATAAGATTTCTTGCGTGGGAGTGAGAGTCTGAAAGCGTGAGTGTTATGACAGATGCTTGAGAGTTGGTAACCCTTGATACGGTTGAAGTCTGTTTTGAGGATAGATTTTATATCATTGTGTGACTGAGTAGCGGTTGCTGTAGATGGATGGATAATTTAATAATGAGCATCTCACAATCTAAAGATATATAATACGGTTGACATGTTTATACACAGATATTGGCGGACTAAAATATCTGTGCTATCAATATTATGAAGACCAAGTTCTTTGCCCTTTTTAATGATGAAAAACACAATTTTTGTGTTTAATGTCATGTATTTAATGTCATAAACGGTAAACATTTTCTTCAGGGCCTAGCAGGGCCTAACTTTTCGCAAGGTATCCACAGAACATATAATACTCAGATTTTAATTCTAGTTTGTGAAAGTTTGTCAGTCAGAAAGTCTGCTAGTGGTAGGAATTCTGAAAGGTGAAGTTTTCAGGCTAGTTCAGTCTAGAAAACAACCGTTTACCTATCGGCTTTGCTGTGATACACTTGTACAGATTCCCACTCTATGTGCATAATTTCATTGTGGCGCTGTCACGTTGTGTCTGCTATAAATCTGAGGATGACCATGATATTCTACAGTTTACTTGCATTATTTACATGTTTTTCTTATTAGGCGAATCAATTTGACCCTATGATGGTATGTTTCAGTCGGACTTTTGAAGGGTGTAATTACTGAGGAAGCTTTGTGGACATAAATAAATACTGTGCAGTCATGGGTCTAGTTGTGAGTGGCCATGTTGGGTGGTCAGGTGAGGAGGTGGGATATCGTTTTAAGCAGAGCGGGTGAAAATGCTGATATTTTGCCTCTGTTCATGCTCTAACTAGTGGTGTGTGCTTTGCCTGGCAGTCAGTGTGGGGCCGCCACAGGTTTGATGGGTGCCTGGTCTCCTGGAGTCAGTGTGCTCGCTCGCTCGCTCCCTCCCTCCTCAGCAGCTGCAGCCTCCCCCATCTCCAGCTGTTCCTGACAGATCACCTGCTCTCCCAGCACAAAGCCAGCGCACACTTCCCCAATGAGCGCGCTGTAATTATTGAAGGAGGGGGCTTTATCATGAAAGCAGCAGAAGGTATTTACATATTAAACCCAAAGTCTCAGGTTTGAAATTTCTTAGTCACCCTATTAAAGCATTTTAATTAGTCTGTTTTTTACGAAATACAAATTTTAACGAAAATATTTTAAATTTTAATTCGTTTCCATACAATAGTTTCATCTGTTTTTTTTATCCTAAAACTAGAGAAAACAGTAGGGCTCAGTAAGAAACACTTCAGTTTTAAACACTGAAGCAGGTGTGTTGTTTTCCTTGTACACTTTGCATTCTTTTAGATAATTTAGACAGTTTTCACTGTATATTAAGCATACATGTACATTAGGGTTTCTCACACAGCTGAGCTAAAGACTGAACAGTAGAACACCATACTAAACAGTACATCACTTGAAGCTGTTCTAAATCACTAGGAAAGTGCAGTGTTGTACTAATACCGAATATTGGTACTATTAGTGAAGTCACATTTTGTTCTTAGTTAAATTTTGATAAACACCACTGAATTTAAGTGGGAAGTGGACGACATGTCATATCTTGAAAACTTGAATGGATTCTCCCTGACTTATCTATGCATCTCTGTATGACTCGCACATACAACCAAAGTTTTTTTTATTTTTTTTAAACAAATTAATAAAATCTGCATAAAAATATATTTCTGATGGCCATATGCCCGGCAGTGCCACACTGCTTAATGCACACTCCCTGTACAATGCTGCGGCGGGTAAGTACTGCTCTGTATGACGGCACGGCCATCGCAGCCTCACACACATCTCCCAGTCCCATTCCCGCTCCCATAAATCAGAGTGATTATCCTATCCCACCATACACCCATTTTAACGTACGACCTGTCTGTCGGAATGGAACACAGTCGTAAGTCAGGGACAGTCTTTTGTGTATAGACCAGAGTATAGTAATTTATAGTAAATATCAATCATCTGTATTGTACAGAAATGTTGATAAGTTCCCGATTTTAGTAGTCTGTACATTTTTGTGGTCTTGACAGTGATTATATGATAAGTAATGTAATGTCAATTAGAATTAATTTTGACTGCAAAGTTGAAAATAAAAGTATACTTCTTTTCTATCGGTACATAAAACGTAATAATATAATAGTTAAATAAAATCCAAAATGTGATTTCAGATATACATCCATCCATATATATATATATATATATATATATATATAAAACTCAAGTGTATATTTTGTATATAAAATGTAACAATTTAAAGCACTTAACTAACATTAATATAAAATATTCAGCTATAGTGTTGTCACAATACTACATTTTTTTTGTTCCAATATAATCATGACTTTTACTAAAAATTATTCTGCTTTATTTCAAACAAATATGTTCTTAATGATATTTGGGTCATTTGTGTTTGGGTCAGTTAAAATAAAATGTAACCGTATTAGTTAAAAAAAAAAAAAAGGTCGGGCATCATTTTGTCTGTCAGGTTGAATTAATTGGCAAGTTTGGGTCGCTCATGAAGCATCACTGGGGACTATGTATGAATATGTATATTACTGCTGCAGAGAGACTTTTCAATCACTCTGATTTCTTTCAGGGGCATAATAGGGGAGTGAACTAGTCAACTATCACCTGCTGGTCTTTGAATTCCTTGAAAAGGTGGGGATGTTCGTCCGACAGATGTCTGGCCATGTTTGACGTGTTGCCTCCCTTTGCAAGACATTTTAAAACGGGGCTTTAAATGGCGCTTGCACAGAGGGGCTGCTATGTTTAGGGGCATGCCTTTTTGGTGACATTATAGCCAAATGTCTCCATATTTCACTGCAGGCCCCCTCTTTGTCAGTGAGTTCAGGTGCTGCTGAAGCTGCTGCCATACCTCCTCTGGACCAAGTGAAAAGGGCCCCGCTCTCTCTGCCGATGCTCTCGGTTGTTTCCTACAACGTCACAGACACTACTAGTGCAACGACACCAGTGTCAGCATTGCGCTTAAAGAGACGGATTCCTCTTAGCCAGATCAAATATCAATTTGCATAATAAAAGTACTGATTTTTTTTTTCTCAAAATGTTGGTATTGTACCATTTTCAAAACGCCACATATCAGAATTTCAGTCATAATCATTGGATGTTTTACCGATCAAGAACTGTCACACTCATAGTTTAGTTGATGTCGCAAAAGAGTTAAAACAACTGACCAAATTTGTTAAAAAAAAATCAGTGCTGTGCCTTTACATCAGCAAAAACCCTAAACTCTCTACTAAGTGCTTTCAGTTTTAAAAATTTACTAACATCACAAGCAAGAAGATGTTAGTAATAATAGTAATAATAAATGTACAGGCGTACATTTTCCAGCTCTTTATTTATAGCGTCATATCACTGTCAAAACTAGAGGGCGATAAAGCACAATGTGAAAAATTATAAATATGCAAGTTTTAACATTTCACATGCGTAAATATACCACTCACGAGTGCAAATGTGAAAGTCGTGAGCAAGAATTGCGTGCATGTTTATCATAATATACACCATAACACACTCAAACTTTTTTTCCTGGCTATCCTCGCACGCCAAGTGGATTACCTTCAGCTGCTGTCTGTGCTCAAGTGAATTTTTGGGCTTGAGTTTTATCATAGGGGTGGTTTTCATAGTTTGGGGGTGGGCTTTTGGTTGTTTGTCGGCAAATGCTATTGGCTGATGGCACCTGGTTTTGTGATTGACTGCACAGTGCGGAAAGCGTCTCCAGAAAACAAAGAAGGTTAAAAGCAAACCATAGTTTGTTTGTTTTATAATAATAATTTAATAGTCAAGCTTTATCTCTTTTTTATGAGCATGCATTCACTGATTCTTGTTGCCCGCTTGCCTGTACCCCCATCAACAGAAAAACACGTTATTTTTAGGAAAAAGAGAAGGAAAAAAACATTGTGAGCAGTGTGAGTGTGATATTATGATACACCCCCCCCCCCCATATTGTTGCTTTGCTGTCTGGAGAACGAGTTACATACGAGGCAAACCTTTTCAATCATTTGCATATGTTCATGCCATATATAAGGCATAAAAAGCATAACAGTGTGTCTATTTTAAGTACTCAGTGCTCATTTATGGTTTTAGTCTTAGACTTTCATGAATGATTAGTATTTTTCTCTACTATATTTTGCAGTTAGACATAAATGGGCACCATCTTTTCACATCACCGGGTGTGCTTCGTGATTCATATGTGTTTAAAAAATAATAATAATAATAAATAATTTGATGCATATATCTATATATTATTTTATTTTTGTACTTTTTTTAAATTAGTAATTTCAGAAAGATATCACCAGCTCAGTTCTGAAACACAATTGGATTTAGTATATTGGCTTAATCACGTTGCCTAAGACATATATATGCATGCATGTGTGTGTGTGTGTTTCCTCACCCTTTTTTTTCCCATGCCAACCCTTTAGCATTGCATGAGGAATATTAGTTTAAATGGATGTTAATTTCCTCTAAATATATTGGTTTACAATGAAATGTTTTTTCTTTTCCTGCAACAATGTGTAAGCACAATTTTGGGTCTTTGACTCTATAGCTCTTTTGTTCAGGAGCAGCTCAATGCGGTTCAGCGGTGGCTTTGCTGGGATTTCCATGTGTTAGTCATTCTGCATGTCGTAGAAAATCTTTGTGTGTATTTATAGCTCCATAATCAATGCTTTGTTGATTTGTTTAGGGTTGCAGTGTTAACAAAAATGTGCATAGTGCTTTACGTATCCCTGTAGAATCCATTGTGTATCAGGTAATGTGAAATCATAAACCAAATCCCAGAGACAAAGGAAAAACAGGCAAAAATGCTCAAGCAGATACTTATACATTCCATAGTTAATGAAATGAAGATTAATCATCAAAGTTAAGGCAAAAACTCACAAATCAAATTGTATGTTTTCATAACTACAGAGGATTAAATGTTAAATTATGAAATAGACACACTACAAGGACATAATAAAAACAGATACCCAAACCAGAGTGTTCCTTTCTGGGAGAAAAAAATAGCTCTAATGCCATCCTTATGCGTCTTTTAGTAGTTTTAGCCATAGGGCTTGGCAGTGCCACCGTTGTCACATTGCCAAAAAAAGGAATCTGCAGTGCCTGCTGCATTTTAGTAACCATGTTTTTTTTTTCTTTTTTTAATTATGAAGAAAACACACAGATCCGTACATGCACATGTAATCAAACAGAACTGTGTTGTTAAAACAAAACACATGTACGTTATTTTTACGTATAAATCTTTCCAAAGCAAAGGGCTTGCATTTGTCATATATTCTGTATATACAGCAGAGCATATAGATGTAGATGTAGATTTACTCATTTTTGATCCTGTTTGTGCTATTTATTTATTTATTTCCTGACAGGGCAGGAGTGGGAAGATAAGGAAGGCTGTTTTGCTGTGAGAATCCTGCTTAGAAAGTAATCAAGCACAGTCTAAAGAATGAGTTCTTGGTTGTTATGAGGTTTAATGTTATTTATTTATGTACTGGATTTTTCTTTTGTCTGTGCAGCTATTTATTTATTTATTTGTTTATTTGTTTAACAATTACAAATCAGTTTTAAAGGTACTTGGTTCCGAAAGGCCAGAAAAGCTTTGTGTTGTCACCCTGCAATTCTTACTGAGTTTTATTATTTATCTGTTTACGTACAAAACAGCTGACAACTTTTAGATGGGAGTTGATGTTTAAAATGAAATTTCTAACGCTGATATTGAAAGCAAGTAGTGCTTCTTACTTGTTTTTTTTTTTTGTTTATTTTATTTGTCCAATTTAAAGGCAGCCCTCCATTCCTACTGTGGTTTTCCCTTATTACCTCTTAGACTTTCAGTCAGAGTTTTGGAAGGATGCCCACTGATGTCATGGAAACACTTGAATCACTAACAATGATTCATGTCTATGCTGTTTGCCCATGCCCCCCACATAAAACAGGAATACGTTTGTTTTTAACCCTTTCTGCTTTCTATGATGTCTAAATGCTGTGTTGCAGGAACATTTTATATATCTACTATAGACTTGAAAACAAGGAGGGAAAAGGAAAATTGCAACATGTTTGTTTTGTATGTTTACTTAATCTCAGATTTTCAAGCAAAATAGACACCCAAAAGAAGGCCTGTTCATTATTTGGTCTTTGGTCTATAAAATAGACAAGTGTGCACTTAATTTTGGTTTTGTCTCTTATACAGGTTTTTATTTTGATTGACAGTGTCGTTTTTCTTTTTTGTCCTTTGCTGTTATTGTGTTGCCAGTTGAACTTCAATATATATTTCAAACTGTCATGATTTCTAGATTGATGTATAATTAATTTTCAGTTAAAATTTAAAACATCAAACAGATAAAACTTATCTATAGATAATCAAATAGAAGTGAGAAAAATAGTAGAAGAAATTTAGCAAATTGTCATTCACATACAATTAATTTAAGAATATCTATTAACTGGAGTTTAAGGTAAAACAGCAGAAAAATCTAGCTAAAAATAAAAAAAGTATGCTCAGCTACAGATTTATCATCTTGTGAACATGATTGGTTAACTTAGTCGTATATAAAAAGACACTGTTATAAGCAAGATAAAAATTACACTTATTAAATGGCTGAAATAGCAGGAACTCTGTGCTAGAACTTGTTTGAATATATACTTTTAAATATACATTGTTATAGTATGAGAGCTGTATAGGTTCTAGTTGATTCTGAGAGTAATGAACAATATATTTTTTGCTTCATAAAAAACAATGACTTTTCCAAAGATGGTTTTACCGTAAGCACCATAGTGATTACATTTGGGGCATCTTGGCTGTGCAGCCAAGTCTTACCAGACAACCCAACCCTTAGTGAAAAAAGAAACAGAATTTCCCATATGACCTGATGTCTCCTTGTGGAAAATGCGAGTCAAAATATTTTTATGGATTATAAATAAATGATTATGTAGAGGGGAAAACTGGAATTTTTCCATATTTGTTACCTTTGACACAGATACATCCAGCTTTATTTTTAGTAATGTGGCTTTGTTGCATTTATCAAAGATGTATCTGATTTCAAAAGTTCTCTTTAACATGGGTATGCTAGTAGTCAGTAGTCACACATGGGTCTCAAGATCTTTAAGGCCTTTTTAATAATGTGTTATCAGTCTCTTGTCATTTTATTTTTGTAAAACATGTTGCTGCTGCTTTTACAAAATAGGTTTTGTTGTAATTAATAGTAGATTACTAAATGTTTGAATCAGAGGGTCAAATTTTGTTAGAGATTTTCAAGGTCCTCTCAAATGAACTGAATATTTGCACAGCTAAAAAAAATATATATAGATAAAAGAAAGTGTTTATCTCCATGATCTTGACTAGGATAGGAACTTAGGCAAGGACTGAATGAACAATGGATGAATCAATAATGATCACGCTAAGACTGCAATATATATAAATACAATATATATTTACAAAATGACAATGAATTATTTTAAAATAATTTTTAATTGCTTATAAGACTGCCTCTGGACATTTTATTTTTAGTTAACCTTACTCTGAACATTTTTGGTTTTACTGTGAATAGAATTTCACTGAAGAATAACCGTGTCTATTTGTCTACTAAAAATATTAGCCATATTTTAAATATTTTCTGCAAAGATGGATTGATTTGAGTTGAGTTTTTCTTAATAATAAAAATTTTCAATGGAAGTCTAGCTTCCATTGGCATATGCGAATTTGTTACAAACAAAAAAATCTTTATTGTTCTTTACCTTTGCATCACCTGTTAAATATTTCCAATGATTTTTGTGAATTCTGTAAGTAGCTGCACAGTTGTAAGTACATTGTACATTGTTTATGGAAAACAAGATTTGGGGAAAAAATGTTGTTTTAATTACAATGCTTGGAAGGTATTTCAGTAATAAATTAATTAAATTAAAACAACTATTGTTGCTGTATTGTAAACATTATTTATATCTAAAACAGAATTGTAAATGCTCACAGGGTTTCGGTGATTTCCAAAAACGGCTTCAGTGTGTGTGTAGTGCACCACTTAGGAACATCCATATTTTGAATGAATGAATGAATGCATAACCTTACACATTTACTTGTGAAGGGAAAATGCCCAGTATTTCATCAATTTAACGAAGTTGTATATAGTATCGAAGCAGTGGAATTTGTTAATAGTGTAGCAGTATTGTGCAGCTAGGTCTTGTCTGAAATGAGCACAATTAAGTTGCGAGCATGCTAAAATTATTAATAATATATATAAATATTAATTAATTTCTGGTATATAACAATGTCACATATGGCATTTTACTTCTTAAACGTTAAACGTGTGTCAAAATCTTGTGCAGCATGGTTGTATAACCTATGGATGACATTTCTACGTGTGTGTTAAAATTGCAGAAATATCGCTTGACACTAAGTAGCCAAGGTTTTTATGTTGTTAACATTTTATTAGTGTAAAATATTGGTTTCTTTAATCATACACACATAGTAGATCATTTTATGTGAAATCATTATAATAATTTAATAACATGTCTCAAACCAGCAAAAGATGATAAAGCAATCCCATAATAATAACCTATTCAAATTGCATGGGATGTTGTAATTCTTAGGCGTAGTATTTGCAAAGACCATTAATTCATAATTATGTAAGATGCATAATATTTAATAAAGTATTAATTACAAAATTAATTAGAAATAAATTAAATTGCAATACAGGCATTAAAAAAACAGTGCAACCTGTTATTACTTGATTAAAGCAATTAGAGATTACAAATGTATATAGATACTAGCTCTGCACGATGGAAGATGTTAATATCAACATCGTATGTTACGTTTATGCACTTGTCACATCACAAGGACTGTGTAACTGGGTTGAGATTAGGCTTGAGTGATATTTAAATCTTTTATATTGTCATGCCATCCAGATATCATACCACGGTATACGATATTTTGACAGTATTTTCTAAAACAAATGCTGTTTTGGTATTTTGAAATCTTGGTGGTCAAATGACCCTGCCCCCTCCACCCCAGCCAAAAAAATTTATTCTGAAATTCAGCGGGATACAATATTACCGTAATACCAACCAAGCCTAGTTAAGATCAACAATAAGTTTCATTAAAGCATTTTCACTGGCAAGACTTAGCAAGCTTTGTGATTTTAATATTTGATCCTTTTTAAAATTAAGTTGTGTATGTCAAAACAATTGTCTAAAGTTAACTTCTGCTTTTGCATTCATAACTTTAGCATAATCTCTCTGATCCTGTAATAATCATTTTGATTCTTTGCAATAAATATTGTAGTATTTATCTAAAAAAAAATCACATTGTGATTAATAATATGTAACATCTTGCAGCCCTCTAGTGTCTTACTCTAAGCATATTTTGGTAATAAACATCGCTGCAAGAACACTGGAAAGAATAAGATGAATATATTTTACCATCTTCCAAAAATAGAGAAGTCTTCTTAGTATCCATATCACAGTAGAAGTTAAATAAACAGTATCAAACAGAAGAGTTGCCAGCTGGTCCAGGCTATAAGATCTTTGCATGTGGGCAGGTATATTTGTCTGGTGTTTAATATGGTGTTAATTTTTATGAATGCAAAACAAACCATAACCATGGCTGCCTGTGATGTTTTTGTTAGTTTGATTTGTGTTTTTTCTTGCTGCTATGATAACTGATAAGTGACTGTTAACGTATGGTTCCTCATTTTTTTCCATTAAGGTAAAGCTGAGAGGACTTCGTACTCATATGGAAGACAATCAAACTTACATGAGTGCCATCAGGTAAGACTTATTTTTACAATAAAATGATATTGTGAAAATTGTCTCTGCTGTTCCATGCTATTCTGTCTACTTGTTATTATTATGTTTTTTAATATTTGATAAGTTCGGGTGAAAACAGGGCCACATGAACATCTTTTGATGCAATACCACACAAATTCTAATTGTTTGGGGGGGGGATCTATTTTTGAATATAATTTGAATATAACGGTATATGTATATATGGGAGCATTGACAGCTATTTAAAGTAGTTTTAACTAGCTAAAAAATATATTTTTTTTGTAAATGAAATATGTAAGAGAGAAACTACAATGAAACTATAATCAACGACAATCTTGTGTAATGTGGCCCAATGTGAAGCAGAGGGCTGCTAACCATGTTGGAGGGGATTATTTTTATTTAATCAGCTTTATATTTAATTGTACACCACCGAGAGGTTTATCCTGTTTATACTACGGCTAACAAACAAAAAATAATAGAACAAACTAGTCACAGAAGAAAATTATTTCAATTAGCATTATTAATATACTTATATGCTCTTTAAATTATAGTCCCTATAAGGATAGAATGTCTGATCAGGCTACGGGTTTTCATATTAACATGTTTAATACAACATTAATAAATGAAATTGAAATGTCATGAAAATACTATTAAATTTGAAGTGATTTATTGATTAATATATAAATAACAATATAGACACATTTTGGCATAGGACGTTTTAGTACAACAGTGTAGCAAATCTGTGATATTCCCTTCATTAAGTTCAGTAAAAAACATTTATATATTTAATTGATCAGGGAATATTGGAGGAAAATTGGTATTTTAAGTATTTTCCCATGTCATTTGTCCATCGTAGCATCATGTAATTGTAATGCAAAAGTCTCCCCATAATGTATTTTAGTGCACAATAGGTTTAAACTGGCCCTATCATCAAGACTTAAAAATAGTTATATATATATATATATATATATATATATATATATATATATATAAAGTTCAGTAAGTTTGAGCGGTAAGCTCTCTTGTCATTTATGAAAAATGATCTTGCTTTGAAATTAACCTGTTTGACAACTGCTATGACAAAGCCATCAGAAATGTACTTGTCTAAAGTTTGTACAGTACATGATAGCCAAAGTCATGTACCTGTCATATGCCTGAAACTGAAACTCAATATGTTGGCAATATCCTAAAGCATAGAGTCTTAAAGTCTATTATATAAATTAAAAAATTCTGATTAAATTCAATGGTTCTTAATAATGAATGCACGCAGTACTTTGTGGCCGTCTTGAAAACATTGCATGACTTCAGTGGTTCATCCACTCGAGGTAAAGTGCAGTACAGTATGTAGTAACTTTTATTATTACTGTATAATTATTCATGTTATTATGTATTTTATGTACTTATTATGTATATTTCTGACTTACCTACAAATTTGACTTAAAGACTTGATGAGCGGTTGTAGCAATTTTGGTTTAACTTTCTTTGTTTCACCTTTATGTTATTTACTAAAAACTTTTCCCATTCAAAAAAACTATACCGCCATAAAATACACTGACTGCTCCTACACTACTAGACTAAAGTGTGAGGTCATTTCAACCAACGATATGATGTAATGTTAGACGTAAATTCAGTAATAGCTCTTGGAGCTGCTCCCTGACCTCTAATTTGTCCTTTAAGAGACCCCCTGATTCATCTATGCTGAGGTCAGGGTTTCAGAGACCCTGAATGAATGAGGGTAAGAAGTAAATGTAAAGGCAACATGCGGCATCAGTGATGTTTCCAAAACAATCAATCAGACACACTGGTGTCATGGCTTAGCCTAAAATTTCGAGCAGCTTTCAGTGAGCAGTATCTCTGTGTTGTTACAGTCAAAGAAATCCCTTTTCCTTGTCCGGGTCTCTCAGCTAATAAAAGCTATTCTTTTTTCTAGCCATTTTGCCCATATTATTTTCTGCTTATGGACGATCTTTGTTTCATATCCATTTGTGATATATTTTAAGAAATATTATATAGAATTATTGCGATTTTTGTCTATCCATCTTCCAGCGACTTATCCTGGACAGGGTTGTGGAGGAGTGGTGTGTGTAGCCTATCCAAGGCAGTATAGGGCACCAGGCAGGGGTATGCCCTGAATGGGGTAGCAGTCCATCACAGGGCAGAAGTTTGGGGTATACTCTGGATGGAGCACCAGTCCATCACAGGGCAGGGTTATACCTCGGATGGGATGCCAGTCCATCACAGGGCACACATGATAAGCAATTCAGAGATGCCAGTTAGCCTACCTACATGTCTGTGGACTATGGGAAGAAAGTGGAATGGAGAATGGAGGCCTAGAGTCTGTCCCAGGTAGCACAGGGAATAGTGTATGGGTGTACCCTTTACGGAATGCTAGTTTCTCTTAAACCATCATATGTATCAGTTCAAGAGGTGGAATGCATCTTAAGGCAGATTAAACTGACATGCAGCTTGTCAGAAAACCATTATGGTTTTGTTCATTATACATTTATCTAAAAAAATGTGCATATGTTGTTTATTTTTTCTGTGCTGTTTCCCAAACAAATAACTGGAAACGTTATTGTTACTAGATGTCAATATAGATAATATTACTAATGTAAAAATTAATAAACAATGGGGATGTAACGATACACTCAACTCACGATTCGATGAGATTCACGTTAGTTTTCTCACATTTTGACTCAAAAATATTCCTTATCTCTCAAAACTGTGCAAAACATGTCCTCTTCTTAAAAGTGCAACTGAAATTTTTAAAACAAATCCCATATCAAAATAACTCAATAGAAAAATCTTCAAATAAATAAACTAATGGTTGCATGTGCAGCTTCGAATCCACGTGTTTTTTAAGGAAAATTAACATGTCAACATTCTCAGGCTGAAGCTGAGATCTCTGTAAATTCACAATGTCCCCTGCAGTCGAAAAAACCCTTTCACTAGGGACAGAGGTGGCTGGTGTGGTGAGGTATGCCTTAGCTAGAGGAGAAAGCAGTGGGTACGTCTTAGCATTCTCCCTCCAGGGAAATAGACGGTTCTATATAGACTATTTGGGTGACCAGATAATCCATGTCATTCCGGACACTTTGAGCTAGGACGGGATTTGTAAACGTCCATTTCAATTAAAAGAACGTCGATTTCACTTAAGCGCTGCGTTCTTGCTGCGTGCTGATTAGTCAGCCTCTGATATTCATGCACGTATCACTAATGTTAATGCGAAACGGCTGGATGAGTCTTTCAATCCAGGAAACAAACCAGTCAAAGCACAAGAAGAACAGAACTATTCAGCCAAACAGAGGAGCCTTTCAGGTTTAAAGTAGTTTGTAAAACCCGAAGTAGCTCAAAGGGTCCGGGATGACATGGATTGAATGGTCACCCTATATATGGATGTTTCTGGGTTATCAGTCTTTCACGATGTTTGCACGCCATTTTTGTCTTGTCTGTAATTTTCTCGCCGTTTTAGTATGAGATTACTGAAAAGCCAAAATGCTGCTACACCGTCCTCAATTTCAGATTTACTCTGAACCAGAAACTGACGTCGCCGTCGAATACGCAGTGACGACTGACGTGGAACTGACGTCGTGAAATCAGATGTAATGTTACACCGTTCATTCCGTTAAGTACTTGTTCTCATAAAAAGTAGCGATTCGTTTTCAACATCAGCCGATTTGAATCGTCATGCATTTACACCGATTTTTAACCGATTCCCGATGCATCGTCATCGTCAATGTAATAAACATTCAACCAGTTATACATTGTAAGCATTTCATGTTGTTTGGCATCTCTGGTGGCACAAAAACAGTGTTGTCCTGGAATTATGCCTCTGATAAAGTTTATGTGATATGTATACTTTGGAGGTCTGGATACACAATATATGAAATTTAATATTTTGTGGCTTTCCTGATTTCTTTTTTTTTAATCAGTTCGGAAATTCTTCAGCCAGAGTGCATTTATTTTATTTTTACAGGGAAATGTATGTTTAGGTTTGTTTTATTAGTTTAGTTTTTTTCTATTCATTTTACTGTCTTACTATTATACGAATCATGAGGTTTAATGAGATCAGGCTTTACGGGGAATCTTAGTAGGAAGGATGGGATGATTGTGCACTTTTCCCCTCAAAATTGGTGAGAAATCCCTGTTTAAATATGTGTATTCTGGTGTTTGGTATTTTATTGTATGGACAGCGGCTGCTGTTAACATTTCATTTGCCACACTTTAACTGTTCTAATTTTAGTCTTCTAAGCCATGATTTGCTTTGAGATCGAACAAAGCAATACTACACAGGAAATACTTTTCCTAACTATTGATCAAATTGGCTTTGCATATTAAAGCAATGCATTTAAATTCCATTTCCCTAACCACTGCTTAACGCAGCTTCCGCTTTCCTGAAATGTGCTATTACCAACCTGAATGCTTCTCAATTCCCTTAGCCAGTCCAACTGTGTGCAATGGGCAATTTGCCTTTGCTGCCACATGGGCAGGATTTGGAAAGTTTCGGCCATTCTTTTCATCTTTCATTAACAGGGCCCTTCTTTGTAATCAGTAAGTTGGCAAGCAGCAACTGGCATTTGCCTCATGGGAAATGTGCTTTGGTTGATCAAATATTCATGCGATGGTACCATACCTCTCTTTTTACTTAAACTGATATATTCTATTATGTTTAAATTTCTGAAATTTAATATTAATATTTATTATCACATTATTATGTTCCGGATTATTTCCTGACAGGTATTTAAGTGTACAGTGCAGTGTGCTTCTATGGGTAAATATGCATTCTAAACAGTACAGTATGTCTAATTTTTTGGAAATGTTAATCTTTATTTCAGTTTTCTACTAGGAGCATGTTTTGAAATGTGTCAGAAGTGGCCTGTGTCATTTGTGTTTACCCTCTCTTGTCTTTATTGAATATACTTGGCATTGTTGATCTGTGACACTGTTCGTCTAGCAGTTTTGTAACCCTGTTCTTTAGAGGTGAGGACACGAAACATTCTGCTAGGCTGTGAGCTTTCTTTGGAATTTCCATCACTCAAAAAAAGTTTGAATTCCGTTGGCGTTTCAGCTCTGAATTTTTATTTATTTTATATTTGCATAAAAAAATTGTTGGACTAGACAGGACAATGTTTTTTCAGGCTATCCATTATTCTTTCGTTCAAATAACAATTATATACATAGTATTCATAGTCCCATGTAAGTTTAAATGAAAAATGTTGGGAGGACTCTGAGTTCGGATTCTGTAAGGTTTCTGAAACTACAGATTTATTATGTTTTGTTAAGTGTTTCATAAACAGGGTCTCAAAATGCCTATCTGAAACCGAGAAGGTGTGGTGGGATTCTGTGAATGCGGAAGATGAGTCTGATCGCTCTGTCTCCTAATTCATGTGCTTTTCAGGCATTTACAACAGGATTCTCTTTTTTGCTCAGCACATATTAGTGTATATTATTCATGCCAAATTTGCCAGATTTGCTGTTTGCCTTCACAAAGCCCTCTCGCCATTCAAGGCAGCCTTGACATGATTGCACGCTTTTTTAACACCCTGCAGCAGGTTAGCTGTATCTGGCATCTCTTGAAGTATTAAAACTGAATAGCAATACTTTCACAGTATGTGTCAGACTATGGATGTTGTGCAATAGAAATGAGCCCTTTGGCTTCAGTGATTGCGTGAGCAAGCTGTAATTCAGGTGATAACCATATATCTGTGTGACAAACCAGCACTGGCACTCACCAGCAGTAGGGCTGTGTTACATTTGACAATAGCAGGGATTAAGAGGATTTCTGAGTGTTTATTTCCAGGATTGGCTATCAGGTGACATCTCCTCCTTCTGACAGGAAGTGGCGAGTCACAGCTCATATATAAGACATAAAAATTCTGAATCCATCCATGCCTCTTACCTGTCTCATGAATATGTGCTGCCAAAAGATTTTGGGCTCTATTTTGTCAATCTATTGCAAAGCGCAAAGTGCAACTAACATTTATGGGCATGTCCGAATCCATTTTGCTGTTTTGATGGCAGAAAAAACTTCATGCCAAGGTCAAAGACGTGTCTAGATACTGAAGCGTTCTGGATATTCTCAGTGATATGTTTAGGAAACATCTATCACAGTGTCTCTTGCATTTTTCATTCTGGTTACATGAAATACATTAGCATCAGGATTGAAATTCTACCAAAGGAATATCGTTCCATGATGATCATTTTATTCTTTTATTTTAGTCTCTTTTACGCATGCGAGGTCCTAAGAATGGTAAATTGTTCTGTGCATGCGTGAACCTGAAAGGGCCTGAGAGTTGCGGGGCCTGAGAAGGGCGGCTGCAGCCATATATTACTGAATCAGGTCAGTGTTTCGCAAAGAAATGGGCTAGTAATGCACAAAGTGAAAATGTGGAGCACATCATTTATGGGACCAATATTTTTCCACTGTAGCCTTTCGAGGTGAAGAAGACATGTAATGAGGTATCAGTGAGTCTGTCCTTGTTTTCTTGTATCACCAGATCATCCACTCAGTGCCAAAGGCGGTATGTACAGTAACATATTGTTGCTTAATTAAGGATTTCAAGTAATGATGCTTTGTTTAACTTATATTAGCTTACTGTAGAAGTCAATTAATATATTAAAATTTTTCTGTCTTTCACTTTTTGTGCTTGTGGGAGTTTTACTTTACTTACTAAATGTTCTGATTGCGGAACAATAACAAATCAGAGGAGGAGGGTCCAAGACATCTGATTGGTTGGTCTGACATCTGACATAAGAGCTGATTGGTTATCTCTGTGAAGCAATAATTTGTCATTCTGCCCTCAGAACATTTTTGTATAAGTAAAACTCCCATGAGCCCTTTTGCCAAAATGTTCTGACGAGCAGCCTTGTGTGTTTAAATACCCATGTGTATCAATTAATCAAATACCCTACCACCCATACGTAATTCTGATCATTATTCCTTATAGATGTTTCATTAAACATTTTTATTACGTGTAAGAACCTGTTGTACTCTATAATGAAATGTATATAATTGAATTAAAACTAAAACAGCCTGTAGTGCAGTGCACAATGCAGTTTGAGCCCATACCTGAGCTTTGTGCACCCGCATGTTTCTAAAACGCACAACCTAAATATCATTTAATAATATGCCACAGACTTTTTGTTGATCAAAAGCACAATGTCATTTTACTTCCTTAAAATTGTATTTTACTGACAATACCCAGCCACACCTCATTTAAAAAAACCACCACGCCCATGAGCAGGTAACGAGAGCAAAATAATTTGCTATTTTTAAAACGTGTTTGGTTGTCGTGAAAATGAGAGATGCACTGGTATGAACCTAGCAAAAAATGTGTAAAATGGGGCCCTTTGTCTGTGCAGTGCAATTCACTTATACAGTTTAATAATAAAATACATACATTTATAATTCATTATAATTCCGTTAACATTGAATATTGAGGAGGAATGCTGAAATTCAAATTGTGATCATATCATTTTAAAAACGTACATTATCTTTTAGTTAAATCATATCGGAGCAATGTTTGGCATCTGAAATTTGCTCAGAGATTAAACATTTTAGGTTCATTATTCTGTAACCCAAAATGCTTGCTGCATAATGCTAATTTTTGACAGCTGTTTTACAATTTACTATATGGATTCCCAAGTGAAAGCTTGTAGTAATTTAGGAACATCTGCTATCCCAAATATTTTGTTTCTATATTAATTATAATACTTGCCTAAACATGCAGACATGCACACTTCACAAGAGTTTAATTTGTTGTGTGCTGTGTTTTTGAATAGTACTATTCTTTTTTTAAAGCCTTGCACATTATGTTGTGTTGGTAAAGCAAAAAGTTTATTAATAGGGTTTGTGGCCCACTTGTGAAAGGTGCCAGTCTTTCTTCATGTGAGGAATCCTAATAGATAAATGATAAAAGTGATGCAGAGCTGTTTCCGTTAACCCTTTCCCCTTTAGATGTCCTCACATCAAACAGCAGGTCCTTCTTTTCCTCTGATAACAGCTGTTTGTGGATAGAGAACAGAACTCAGCTGTCAGGATGTGTCTTTGAGGCTGACTTTGTTGAGCTGTCACCACGCCTACTTCTCTGAAGCTTCCTAGTGGCTACATCACTAAAACATTCCTGATGTGCCACAATATGTTGACTGTCATGTCAACTAAAAGGGATGAAAGTTTGCTTCTCCAGAAATGTTCAAACATATTGGTTACTGATAACCAATATATTTTTGTCTAATTTCCCCAGTGCCAGCATTGAAACTCTGAAACATTGAAACATTGATTCTGTGGCAAATGAAAGATTGATCTGCTGGTCAGATTTAATTAAAAATTATAAACATGTCATCCATCCATCCATCCATTTTCCAACCCACTTATCCTTTCTGGGTCGTGGGGGGTCCAGAGCCTATCCTGGAAGCAATGGGCATGAGGCAGGGAACAACCCAGGATGGGGGGCCAGCCCATCACTGGGCACACACACCTATGGGCAATTTAGTAACTCCAGTTAACCTCAGCATATTTTTGGACCGTGGGGGGACCGTGAAAATCTCAGCATATTTTTGTACCATGGAGTACCCAGAGAAAACCCCATGACATGGGGAGAACATGCGAACTGCACACATGTAACCTGGGAGGGATTCAAACTCTGGTCCCAGAGGTGTGAGGCAACAGTGCTAACCACTGCACCACCATGCCGCCCCATCATTGGTCATATAATTTCAATCATGATCAATCCCCCCATTAATTAACAAAATTAATTGTTTATCCTTCATTGTTTTGGGGTGACAGTTTACATGGTCATTTAGCATTAAGGTCACAGTTCTTGTTCTTTGGTGGGAAAACGACAAACATAAGGTGACCAGGAGCTACAAAAGTCCCCAGTCAAGACGGCATAAGAACTCAAAATCAGGAATTACAAAAGGTTCTTGAACTTCAGTAATAATGTGCCTTGTGACAGCAAGGAGCAGGCTCACAAGCTCACAAGCTGTATCTTATATGAGTTTTGTTTTCCTCCATAAGTGTTATATCGACATTTCAATTTCCTTGTTTCACACTTGTGTAGCATACAAGTGTTATTGTTACATAAATTGTTGCTGCCAAGTTACAACCTGTTGTTTCTACTGGTTTCTGTTCCACATAAAAGATGTGTATGAGCTGTCTGTTGACAGCATATGCATAAATTTTTGTGAATACAGATTGTCACATGTTGCAAAGCATTCCCTTCTCCTGTGGTTTTAGTAATGATGTCATCAATGATTAGTCAACATTGACTTGACATCCCTGATGTTTGATTTTAAAATCTTAAGTTGAGCAACCCCTACTACAGGGTACGAATGCTAATAATCACTTGTTTTATAACAAAGTTCGTCATGTAATGGTTATGGCACTGCAAGCCATTATTATACGTTTTCAAATGCATAGCTGTGAATGTCGATGAACTGCCCAACGCAAAGCACGTTTAAAAACATATAATGTATGGAATCCATTAACCAGCTTATACTACGGATACCACAAATTTGGCTTACGCATTTGTACTTAAATACATTATTTTGACATTTATGAGTTGAAAACATTACTAGAACTACTATTTAAGCTTGGGTGGCATAACGGTAACACAGCACACTGCAGTATTTCCCATCTGCGAAACTATACAGTATATTGGGGAATTGGAAAATACCAAAATAGCATTGCTATTTGCATTGTAATGTTTGCCTGTATATCCACAGTAGGAAAATGTCATATACTGTCTGGTTTGTTTATCGTGGTTCCTACGAACCATTTATAAATGAGCTCCCAGGTTATGTTTCAGGCACACAGATCTCAAACAGTGCTTGGGCTAATCAAGAAGAAGTCATAGATGCAGTAGTCATAGGCAGATGCACACTGATAGAGCCCCATGTGTGCAAAATCTTAATACATATGAAAAGAGGTGATATCTGCTGTAACAAGGTATTGGTTCAGCATTTTGCGATGCTACCAACTCGCACACATCACTTGCTTTTCGAGATTCCTTTATGAGCATTTCATGTTCAATAGGCCTAACTATCTCTCTCTCTTACAGTCACTGGTAGTGAATGGTCAGTGCAATTATTAATAAAGACATATACAAAACCATCATCTGAAAAGTGGTGTGCTTTGTCCTCCATAGCCTATTGCTTAAACCATACTTTATTGGACATGTCTATCTCATTAAGTTTTATAGTTATTAGTCCATTTGTTCTACCCTTTGCACATGTTATAAAACTCAGTTTTATACAAATCTGGAACTGCAATCAAAAATCTAAAAATGCCAAAAGTCTTGTGTTTTGTATGATTACATATGGTTAAGGTTACAACGGGGTAGGGGTTATGGTTGTCATTATTGTGATTAGGGTTTTTCCTCTAGAAATGAATGGACGGACCCCACAAAGAGAATGCAAATGTGTATATGTGTGTGACTGTGTGTGTAATGGATAAAGGAACATTACATGGGTTTTCACAAGGGTGACAAGTTTATTAATGCTGAATAATAAAACAGGAATTATGAATATGAATAAATAGACTAAGTATAATCACAAAAACCACAAAGTATGCTTTTGGAAATTAAGACAATTATTGACTTTTTTTTAACGACAATCAAACTGTACATATGCATGATCTGCTGCAGCATGCCTTTCTACCTTTTATCGGGAGCCATTATTGTACTTTGAAATTCTTTATATTTTACCATAAAAATAATTCTGTGTTCCGCTGCATTGAAATACACAGCCCTGCTGCAATCCATGCTTACATGATTGGATGATCGGTGCACATGGCACACTTTTATTTGCACATGCTCAAGAAGTAGTCTTGGTTTCAGTAAGAGAACCTAGCCTTACCTTGATTTCTGATAGTCAGCCTTGTGATATCGTTTATCTTGGAATGCATTTGTATGATGTTGCTTGTAGAAGAAGAATAAAAATTTAAGTCACTAAGATTGCAGTTGCACTGCTTGTGTTCATGCTATTGTCATATAAACTGTCCTTAGATTTGCAGTTAATGAAGTGAAAGTAATTGAAGGTTATATTGAAGGTTTTATTTCTGATATTATCATTAGTTTTCGTATTTTATACAGAATATGATTAACCTGCCATTTCATATTACACTCTTTTTCTCTTTGTATCTCTTTATGTGGAATATGATTAACCTGTAAGCTTTTCTCTCTTTTACTTAAACACTATGGAAATTACCGCAAACAGTACTTTAAAGTTTTCTGATACTTAGGCCAGTGTTTCAGTTGATCTTCTGAGATCAGCCGTGATGTGATGAAACATGCTTGTGCAGCCTTGCTTTCTTAACTTAAATAGATGACTGGGCTGTGTCCAGATGTCACCTCCCAAAACCACAATGGCTATTAAACATTGTCATGTTGCAGATTAACTAGTGCAGTGCTATCATTCAGCGTCTTGGCTACTGCTTCGAGTTAGCGACTCAGAATTGGGGGTGGTAGGGAATCTTTGGGTTGGTAGTATTTTTTTCTGGCTTGAGAGTCAGCTTGAGCAAATGTACAGGTGCACTCTGCAGTGCCAGCACTTCCTCATAATTAATGACTCCTTCCTGAGCCCCCACCCGCCTCCCCGGCCCCAATCCTCCTCCCAACTCTTGCGTGACTGGAAAGAATACTCAGATGCCATCAATTTCAGAAATCCAAAAATGAGGGGTGTATGTAGTTTTGTGCAATATCCAAAATGAAAAGCCGTTCACAATCTGATCTTCGAAATTGTCTGCATCATATATATATATATATATATATATATATATAAGTATGAAACTGATTTATTATTATTATTATATGTGAGGTGTGTATGTTGACATGTACGCTTACACTTCGTTATCTTACCTTCAGCCTTCTTGCACATTATGAACCTAAACAATGAATAGCTAACAAATGTGACTCAGTGATTGATAACAATACAATATTTACACTGGCTTCCGGCTCAATTTTGAACACATCTTTATACATATCCCACCCTGCATGTAAAAAATTTCTAAATTGTACACACATACAACATGTACATGTACAAGAATGTGTGTGTGTGTGTGTGTGTGTGTGTTTGGGGATTATGTTTATATTACATTGTGGGAATCAAATGTCCCCCACAGTGTGATGAAATCCATTTAATTTGCTATTGTGGTCCCCACAAAGATCTGTGAATGCAATCAAAAAAATGAAAATTTTGTTGTTTGTTGTTTGGTTACTTATGGTTCTGGTGTGTTTTGTTTGGTTTCTTGTGGTTAAGGTTAGGGCTGGGTTAGAGTTATGGTTGAATTAGGGTTATGCCCACAGGAATATATGTGCACGCATGCATGCACATGATCACCATAAATAAGTATCTGATCAATACTGGGTTTTATTGAACCCTTTCAGTATATAGCAACTAATAGTTTTAGCTATTAATATGTCAGCTGAAAGAAAAATGTGCCAACAAAAGAGATTTTGTTTTGCGCTTTTGGGTTATTTTAATTACAATAATATCTTTTGTAATCATTGTTTTGTGCCTAAACAGGCATAGATGGTTTCCAACATTAAAGTCTTAATTCTTCAGTGAGTGTGTTTCCGATGTTCAGGTGCTTGTTATTCATCTTTGTTAATATTTCTACTTTCTGCCAGCTGGGTACTGGCAGTCATGTTTCAGACTTTGCAAGATGAACACCATGCGAATTTTATTACATGGAGTTGCCAGGGCAACGTGATATTGGGCAAAAAAAAAGCCTGATCGACAATGTGCCACTTTTGTTTTAGCAGACGCCCTTTACGGTTTAAGCTAACCAAGCAAAAAAAAAATACTTAGATGCAGACGGGAGGTGTACTGACTTTATTGTAGACAAGGAGCCCTTTGTCTTATCCTATGAATAGCTTGAGACCCTTTAGTCCTTTGTGGGTTAACTTGGGACCAGGAGCAGAGTTGTAATTGGCCTATTTAGGGTATTTTGCATTTGAATGGTATTCTAGTGAAGCATTACTAACTCTGTTGTGAGAGGCACAGTGATTAGAATTTAGATTAGGGAAAACACTTTCTCTACTTGATAAACTACACTAATTACTTCAGTCACTATAAGTGAAGAAATTTAAGTATTGATAACGCTGGGTATGTTCGTGTGTGTGTGTGTGTATACACCTGTATATGTATATATATATATATATATATATATATATATATGTATATATATATACACATTTGTGTATATGTAGCTAGTGTGGAAATATCTGATATTGTTGGTATTAAATGTCATAACAATATAAATAATCCTGGATGTGCTTGCTGTTGTTAATTTATTTAACCAATTTAACAGAACAATGTTTAAAACACAATGGGAGTGTGTTTTCTTGTGCATACCACCAAAATTTTGTGGTACCATTTATGTTTTGTGTAAATTTCAGTATTATTAAAGGAATGTTTCTCTTCAGGTTTTATATACATGAAGTATTAAATTAAGTTTGGGTTGCAGGGTTTAAATTGAATGAATGTAAACATTTCTACAGTTTTGCACTGAGCACAGTCATGCTGATTTGTTCACAAAGTTTGTTTAGCTTCAAATACATCTATATTTGTAACTGGCCTACTCAGCTGTATGGTTCTGATATGTGTATTGCGTTAACTCCACAAAGAAAGCTACAGGGATGACGTTTTATCAGCATATCATCTAATGACCTGTGTATTGTCCAGCCTGGCCTGCTGGCAGGAGACATAGGAGTTGGTTCTCCAGGGGCAGCCTCGCCCACTAAGCCTGGCGCCCAGTACTACCAGCACTATGGCACTAACCCCCGGCGGAGATCATTGCATGGGGACTCCATGGGTGAGCTTGAAGGACGTGCATTTTATCAGCATCTCCTTTTGTCACTGCATGAACTTCACTTCCTCCGATCAGTAGTCTTCTAAGTTACAGCCGAATATTTCAGTATATTTTAATCACTAAATTAATTTGTGTTAAGGCATTAAAGATAAAATGTTTCGATGCATATTCAAAATTGCATGTTTCTTTTTGAGGACCCAGATTGTGAATCTACATTTGTGTGTGTGTGTGTATACACAGATATATATGTACTGTTAATAAAAGAAATGTAAAATATATTGAAATTAAAAATAGGCCTTTTATCATATGCATAATGAGTTTACCATTTGAATTCATTATTTAGTGTTTTTGATTCCCATCATTCTGTAACAATTGCTCAGTAATAAAAACAAAAGCTCTCCTATTTTGTTACTGTTGTGTTATTTTGTGTGTATGTTTGTTTTTTATTATTTTCATCCACTCATTGATCTTCATCCACTATTTTATTATTTTCATCCACTCATTTTGACTTCTTATCCAAAACAGTGCCATTGTGAATCATTATTTTCAGTGAATAAAAACCAGTGTTGGCCAAAATTAATTGCTAAATTACTGTGCAGATTTTTTTTAACTAAAATCTAATCATCATTTTTCCTTTTATTAGCCTTCTCTTTTATTAAATGGTGTAAATCTAAACATATTTGTGTACACCTGTGTCTGCCTTTGGTGAACACAGAGTGCATCTGTATGTGTGCGTATTAATTTAGTCACTTACATAATTATTAATTATTGCTTCTTTCTCAGAACTGCAGACAAAAAAAGTCCGGAAAGTCCCACCAGGATTGCCCTCTTCAGTAAGTTATATTAAATTAATGTAGTTGGTTTTTGGAAATTGTTTTCCTCATCAGTGTGGCTTTTGAAGGTTGAGTTGCATTGCAGGGATGTTATATTTAACATTATTATTAAAAATAGTTAATTGTATACTTAATTCTGAACTTAATACCTTAGACCAAAGATTTGTGTTACATGAATATTTGTTGCATTAAGCATTTCTCTAGAATTTGTAGCTATTTTCAGTTGGGGTGACTTGAGAATGTAATGTCAATAGAATGTCATTCTTCAAACGCCCACTATATGTGGACGATTTAATAAAAAGATGATTGCATTAAAAATTGACTATCACTGTTTAATGTTCTGTTCTTGAGTAGAAGATTGGCTTGTGCTTTCTCTGATTAAAGTTTTATTTCTACGGCAATATTTTAGCTTGAAGTTTTTCTTCATTTATTTTATTTTTTTTAATTTATTTTAAGTTTTCTTATTTGAAGTTTTTCTTAGTTAAATATAATTACTTTAATTTACAAATACTGGCTTAAGGATTTACAGTCTGAGTAGTGGATTGAATGCCAAACTACAGAAATGCACAGAGTTCATAGTAATCTTTGTTTTACTGAATGCATTATACACAGTACAACATATTTATTGGTTAGTTACACAATGAACCACAATAAACCATGGTGATGACATTAATAGAGGAGATTATTTATTTTAAATGTGTAGACATCTCTTGGGTTTTTGTTTTTAATTATGTGAATAACTAGTTATCTTTAGTTTGACCTTGTGCCACCTATAAAGCCTTAAAAGTAATTAGTATTTAAAATTTTCTTAATATACAGAGGAACCTTTTTATATCTGATGGTCTTTTATTTAAGTCTAATTACAATACACCCTTTGGAATCGTTTCGTTATTAAGCGGAAATCTATTTACTGGAAAACAAGTTGTTACTTAATTTATATAATTTTATTAACTTACCCATTGGTATTTATATGGTAAATAAGAGTCACACTTAATTTACATTTCATTAATAGTTGTCATATCTGTATTAGTACATTTAATGAGGACAATTTATTGATAGCTAATAGCTGGAATCAGTATATCAAGTGGTTGGAAACTCAAAATTTATTGCATGATTATTGCATTGCATAATTATTTCTTCTTTTTCATGCACCAGAAAAATAATTTTCTGTCTTGATTTGTATTTGCATTGATCACCTTAGTCTCTCTGAGTTTGTATCAGATTGTGTAACGTTGACTATCTTTATTAAATTAAGGTCTACTGGAAGACACCGGGGGACATAATCTCCTGTGTATCTTAGGGCAAAGTAGACATGATGTTTTCCTGAGCTTTTCTGTCCCCTTCAGGAAGTTCTTGGTATTGCACATCTATTGCACACTTCACCTACCTTTCACCAAAAGAAAACATACAGATTTTATTAAACAGTGAATGTATACAGACTATTTTCTGCTTATCACTTGCAAACTAGGACATATATTTTCTAAAATTAAATAGAAAACAGGGCATGGAAATACATTTTAAAGTGTATTTTCTCTCTATCTACAGAATTTATCTCTAATAAATTTTGTGCACTCATGAAAGTTACATAAGCTACAAGTCTTTTTGCAAGGATACTTAATTGTTCATTTATGAGGTATTGAATTAATTTTGAATATATTTTTATCATTATTTTATTTAATTATACAATTTCAGTAATAAAAATCATTGGATGATATTTGGACATTAATTTCATGTGGCTTTGCACAAAATGGCATTCCCACACAGCTGACTTGTGCACACGCTCTGCTTTGCACAGTAGCATTCCCACACATCTGACCTATGCACATACTCTGCTTTGCACAGTAGCATTCCCACACAGCTGACCTACGCACATACTCTGCTTTGCACAGTAGCATTCCCACACAGCTGACCTACGCACATACACTGTTTTGCACAGTGTCGTTCCCACACAGCTTATGTGTGCACATACACTGCTTTGCACAATGGCATTCCCACGTACCTGACGTGTGCATGTACTGTACACTGCTTGCATTCTAGCATTTCTACACAGCTGGCCTGTGCACATACACTGCTTGCACAGTGATATTCCCGCACATCTGACCTATGCACATACACTGCGTGCACAGTGTCGTTTCCACACAGCTCATGTGTGCACATACAGTGCTTTGCACAATGGCATTCCCACATACCTGACGTGTGCATGTACTGTACACTGCTTGCATTCTAGCATTTTTACACAGCTGGCCTGTGCACATACACTGCTTGCACAGTGATATTCCCGCACATCTGAACTATGCACATACACTGCTTGCACAGTGTCGTTCCCACACAGCTGGCCTGTGCACATACACTGCTTGCACAGTGACATTCCCACCTGTACACATACACGGCTTGCACAGTGGCATTCCCACACAGCTGACCTGTGCATGTACACTGCTTTGAATGCTGTGTCGGCTGTTCACATCCCCAGTTAGTTTTCAATACTTGCCATGTTTTCATTATACGATGCTAAAGAAATAGCAAGACTGAGAAATTACCTGTGACTTCTAAACTTTAAATAGGGTAATGCTAAGCCTTATGGGCTTATATAAAGAAATGGTTTCTGACTTATTTCTAAGAAACACGTATAAAGAGAGTGGAGGGAGACTGAGGCCTGGCTACTGCTGTTTTATTTCTAACTAGGGTACCTTACGGAGTCTTAGGGGCGATCGCTGTAAAGTGACACGGGAAGTACATTTCCTTCTCTAACTATCATAATTTATCTTGAAAAGCTTTTAACCCTTTGCTACAGGCCTGTTTTCCATTTATGGATAATAGTTTTGTGTATTTTGAATATTCTTTTTCTTTCTTCCATAAACTGAAAATCACTGTAAATGAAAATATACATCTGATAATTTACAGTGATAATTTATCCAGTGCAAAAAATTATCGTTCTTCTACCCATTGTGAAATAATAAGGAAACACTAAAATCAAGGCAGTTCCTGTTTAATTTATAATATAGTCCAGTATAATTCAGGTGCACATTTCAAGATTTTCCAGGTAATAGTTGAATATGCAATCATTTAACATATTCATTAGATCTTAGGGGTATTTTATCCTTCTTTTAGAAGGTTCTTCCTTTTTGCTTTTCATTTTCCTTCATATTTTACTCCTTGGAAATGTTTGGCCTTTTGGACTCTGAAAGATGCATTCAGTATTATGCAGTCAATAAAAGAAAAAAAGTTCTTAATACTTAATTTTTTTTTTACTTAGGTTCTGTTAGATTGAATTCAGTTCAGATCTCCAACAGTATGTATTTTAATGAAAATTAGTTACACATTTATTTAAATAACAATAGTTTCCTACACAGAATAAAATAGACAAATCAAGTGATTTTGTGACTTGCAACATTTGTTCCTGTCCTAAATAAATTCCTGCTTATTGAAACGACCTGCAACGTCTTACTCGTGTGACTGACACTGCAGCACAGTGTTAATTTCCACTGAGAGCATCAGTTTGGGTGTAGCCTTAGCTAGTCACACAGGTCCACATTTCTGCAAGATTTCGGAGGAGTCTCTTCCGAAAAGCTTTGTATAGTAGCATTTAGGAATAAGAACACTAATCAGGTTTAATTTGGGAAGAGCTTTTGCCAGCTGCAGCAGTCTGCTCGGTGCAGTAAGAGTTATT
>JAODKL010000118.1:23849370-23855490 GCA_026780765.1 Petrocephalus schoutedeni
AGATGAGAATCAGTAGCTTGCCCGGCCACAGATTGCCCACAGATTTCATATCGGCATCGCCTTCTCCCAGGGCAACATGGAGGTAAAAGGGGTCCTCACCAAATTTTGCATTAAAGTGCCCCTTTTAATAAACACAAGCCCCTTTGTAGCCAACCTACATAATCAGATTTCTGTTTACGATACGGAGGGCATTGTTCGGCCTTGGATGGCCGCATTGTGTGGGTTTTGATTCTGTGCCAAGCATCTTGCTGAGATTGTTTATGCTGTACGTTTAGCAGTTAAAAATACACAGGGCGGCATTCGCTCTCCCCAAACGGGGTATCAGTGTTTATAGATGCCTTTTTATTCATTTATATGGCCCCTGTTAAAAATAGTTTTTCTTTTCTTTTAGTGTTATGGTCCTGGAGGTGTTGACCAATACAGGAAGCTCCCTACTATCCTGGTTCAGTAAACGGATAAGATAGAAGAGCCTGCCTTCTAGTCTGAATGAAATGAGAACCGTTTGTTCTTAATGAATCAACAAAACAGGGCAATGGCAAACAAAAGTCCCTTTATATCATAATTTTGTAAATGCTGCTGTTGATTATGCATTACTATTTAAAGAGGTTTTAATTAGCGACCTTAATACATATTTGCATGCTTTGAGCCATATGTCTAAAACACGGGGATTTTAACTCATGATGACTAAAATGTTTATCGATATTTTCTCCAGAAGACATTCTGTTTCACTTAGGTTCTAACAAATACTACTAGTATGATGGTACACTAGTAGTGCACTAGTTGTACACTACTACATTTGTGAAACATTATATAATTTCCGATAATTGCACAAACCTTATTTAACTAAAAACATTTTACTTGCTGTAAAAATATTATAATAAACTACAGCACTAGTAATTTGAGTTTAATTTAATTCTTTGTATATGGAAACAGAACAGTTATAATAATTGTAATCATTAATTAAAAAAAATGCATTATATGGCATAAAATTGTTTTATGATCAAGAAATTTATCTGTACTGATGCCACTAATAATAATAATTTTTGTTGTTCCACCTCTTTATATTACTTCTCTGCTAAAATAATATTAATTAGGTCATTAAACGCCAGATATATAAATACAAGATTTGAACTTAATTTCCTGATTTGTATTTCTACTACTGCCTGATGACAGTTTTTTATGTTCAGCGACACGTCTGTCACCTTTATTTGTTTTTCGGATTTGTCACTCTAGTTTTGTGACATATCAATGAAGGAGTTTCTACATTTTTACAGTTTTTACATATAAGCCATTCAAATTTGTTTGGAATTTTCACATATTCTTGTTTATTAATCATGCAGTTTTTCTATTTACTTAAATTTAAACTATATGTATACTAATTTGAAATAAAGCTAATATTAAGAAATGTTAACAGATTTTATTTAAGCTATTTTATGTTAATGTATTAATTTACTTGAATAAATGACAATATAATTCAATGCTGAAATGACACTCACATCAGTGATATTGTTCAATATTGTATTATTGAACAAATTGCCTAGTCTTTACAGTAACCAGTACAAATTAGTATAGGCATGATTGGTGTCAATTTTAATAATTTTTGGGTTCCTTGATATATAATTGATATATATTGAGACCTAATTATTATATATTAAATAAAGTAACAACTATGCAGATTTAATGAAGTAATAACTGCAGAAATTATTGTAGAACTTTGTTTTGCTTTTTTTAAAATTTCCACCGATGTATTGGAAATAATTCCGAATAATTTGGTGACAGATCCAACATAAGGACACAAATATGACTGGTTATGTTCTGTGTCACCTCTTCCTGCGGAACTCAGGAGGGAGAAGAGATCACTTTTCATGGGGAAACAACCTTAATGAACCTGGTACTTCTTAGATTTGTCTGGGGATGTTCAGCATTAATTGATTTATTTATGAATAATGAAATCCTATTATTAACAATACTTAAATTGCATAGTACAGTGATAGGGGTCCTTTTTAGGAGTGGTATTTCAGTATTCAGTATTTACCATGCGTTTAAGATTTGCTTTTTAAAAAAGATGAATGAAAACTGTCACACTTATTGTGTACATGCTCATCATCCAAAAAAATATCAGTATTTGTGTTTTCAATGCTGATGCCTCCAATGCATGCGCACTTCAGGCAACATTATATAAACAGCATCATTGAGGAAAATACAAAAAATGCACAATAAATTGTGTCTTTGATCTCATTGCAATCGGTGCCAAATAACATGGGCCTCGTTTCGTGGTCTGTGCTGGAGTTTAATCCATATGTTAATTATTAAATTAGATCTTTTTTTTCAATTTTTAAATCAAGTTTAGATTCCACTGTAACATGCATTTTTAGGAATAAAATACATAATGGAATTTAAGTCATATTCATTGCATCAAATACATCCAGATCAGTACAGCATTACAGTATGCTATGTATCACATGGTATGCATACTATTACAGTATTTTATGTATCACATGGTATGCATACTATTACAGTATGGTTTGTATTACATGGTATGAATGCTGTCACAGTATGGTATGAATGTTAGGCTTAACCAAGAATTCTCATAGTCTATATGCATTTTATACCATTTGGGAGCTGGTTGCTAAAATGGAAGTAAATAAGTGTGATATGTAAACAAGTAAACAAGGATGGTTACTGAATGGAACTTTCCAGACCTTCCTAGAAATTGGAGATCTGGGCCCAGCATGAAGGACTTGTGACTATCGCATAGATAGTATTTATTTTTTTTTGCATAGAAATGTGTAATAAAAGTATACACAGCTTAATTCCAGGTTTGCTATGAAGATGTTTCTCTTATATTATTGTTTTTCCTCTTTCACAAGATTAGATTTCCTAAGGCCCAAAGGAGTTATGGTTAAATCATTCCAGATTTCCTATGTCTTTTTGAGTAATCCTTTAAAATTGATTTGGCACATTTTTTATTTTGGACTCTGTGCTGCAGTGTAGATTCACCACATTCTGCATAAATAGCAGATGAAGTCTTACTTTAGTATGTGCCTGGGTGTTGAGTATATAATGATTGTGTTGTCGACTTGCCTTTAAAGTCACCACTCTGCAGTGTGTCAGTGTGCCCCCTTGTTGTCAGCTTGGCCACATTGTGGGGCAGTGTGGGGCTCAGAGGGTTGGGACGCTGCGCCTGTGAAGGTCCCTTGGTCGGCAGAGTGATGTCACCGTTGGGCCCTTGAGCAAGGCCCTTAACCCCAATTGCTCCCGGAACTGGCTGACCCTGCTTTCATGACTGTATTTTTCCATGAGAGTGTAATGCCCTTCTCTTGGTTCGGCTACAAATTGTTTTTTATCCAATTCATTTGAAGCAGAGTGAAAGTACTCAAAAGATTCAGTTTCAGCCTGTATTAATTTTCACAAATTACCCGAATATCTACTGTGCGATCCTGTACAGTGTAATCCACAAATGAACATGTGCAATGAATTGTATTAATTGTTAAGCTTATTATAAGTTATTAATAATTTTTTGGAAGAGTACATTGTAATAATAATTTGATTGCTGCCTTAATTTGGATTAAATCTACTGCTACAGTAAAAGTGAAATATGCATGTGTCAGGATTGCAATTTTCACACGTCAGGATTCTCCACAAAGTTTTCCAGTCTGCATGCTGGTTATTACGGAGAAGGTGCAGGGCAGGATGACAGCATGTGTAAAAGATTTCAAAGCAGTATTCTCTTTCTCTTTCAGGCAAGCTTACTGAAAAAATTGTATTGAAATATATTTGCCTTCCATTTTCTGGGGCCTATCCCAGAATTCACAGGACACAAGGCAGCTGAGTGCCAGGCATTACTGCTTTTGTAAAATATTAGAACTATTATGTCTTTTCTATTTTAATATTCTAAAATATATGAAAGCTAGTGCCGTTATTTAAGTATGCTCATTACAGTACTGTCTTGGTTGATTAATATATATTATATGGTTTGAGTTGCCAGTTAAGCTCTGATGTGTGATGGTGTTGTGGCATTCTTTTCAATTTCAAGTTTATCTGACCCTAAAAACTTTATTATTGTATTGTATGAAATGATATTCATATTTGGCTTTTATTGACTTACTTTTGAAGTAGCATTTGTATTCTTTTATCTCTGTCTGTGCCAAAAGGGTCATTTTTGTGCTTGACTTTTCTATTTTTCGTATTTTATGTGTAGTTGAGAAAGAGGTGTAGCCACAAGGGGGCATTCTAGCTAGATAGAAAGAAAGTTGATGTCATAATTATATGTGGGACACACTTAATGTTTTTTATGAACATGGCTATAGAACTGTTACATTAATTAACTTATTTGCCAAATAGAGTTATTGTTGTGTTGAGTTAAAGATTGAGTAATCAATTAAAAACTACAGTGTACTGAATAGAAATTATTTGATGAAATCCTATTGGCACACAATCTTGAACTGATTTTGGAGTGGCAGTGAAAACAAGTTATCTTTTTTTCTGACTTGCTGGACTGCATGGAAGTCTGCGTTTGATTTTCTGTGCTTCCTTATTTCAAATTTCAACTGCCGTATGCAAATAGAATTTTTAATACAGACTGTTTCAAACCATTTCACACATGCAGAAATATTACACAATAAAGAAGCTGATCATTTCTACATATAGGTGGTTTATTTTTTGACAATTAGTAATTCATTGTAATGCTGGATTTACTGTATAATGAATCCATTGAAAGAACACAAATATAAGGTAAAAATAAAGATACAGAATACAGAGATAAAATACCAGCCAAAAGTATGAATTCACCTGCCTGAAACCATAATTATCTATGATTTAAACTGTATATGCTTGTCCTGTAACAGGTCTGGCTGTCAGTTTTCCAAACGAGTGACACAAGCATTGAAGTTGCTGTCCAACTGTGTGTATTTGTATAAGATGTGGACACATGAGTTCTGCATGTGTGGTTTCCTCAGGCATGGGGGCTGCGGTGTTATACTCTATGGTTACTTTTTTGGTGACACAGCACCAGATTCATCTCAGGTATCCTGGGTGTCATAGCATACCTTAAAGGAACCCCAGTGTGCTGATTGCGCAGTCCCCCATTCATCAGAAAGATAATTAACTGAGGCACACAGCAAAATAATGAGAGAACTTTTTAGTGCAGAAGGAAAGTAATGGGGGACTTGTCCCCAGACCTGGCCTGCCCATTCTCTAGACCTCAATCTCATAGAACCTTTATGGGACGAACTGGACAGTCAAAACAGTCATAGGCAAAACAGCAGACCTCTCTGAGAAGCTGTAGAAGAGTTGGGAAGAAATTTTGAGCAAATCTTCCTAACTGCTGCTGAAACTGGTTAACTGGATGACTTATGTTTATAAAGTTTTATCAAGGTAAATAATGGCTATTTAAAGAAGTACGAGAATTATATATATTTTTTTTTTTATTGAAGACAGCTTTGTTACTCCTTATATGCTGTTTTGTGTATTGTAGCATGTCATTTTAAAGTATTTAAAAGAACTATAGGACACGGAACTTTTCACAGGTTCTAAATGCATATGGTTGTGGGTGAGCAGTTGCTGATATGGCTGATATTTATGAATATGTATTGTGCAGCAATTGCCAAGTTTCAGATGTATAGCCCAGTGTGAAAATGCATTAGCGTCATCCAGCACTATTTTCAGCTGATTCGTCAGCACTATGAAATGCCGTGCATCAGATATTTCGATAGGTCAGAAATTATCAATCATATCAATCAGTTTATCCTATATTTAAGTATTGCAATTACCACTGAAACTATGGCATGTACTACACACACACACACACATATTACTATACTGCTATTATTAATCCATGCAGGGAAAATTCTCTTTATCCCATCATGCTCTTCATGAGAGAGGCAGACATACACTCACCGGCCACTTTATTAAGCAAACCTGTCCAACTGCTCGTTGACGCAAATTACTGATCAGCCAATCACATGGTGGCAACTCAATGCATGTAGGCATGTTGACATGGTCAAGAAGAACTGCTGTAGTTCAAACCGAGCTTCAGAATGGTGAAGAAAGGTGATTTAAGTGACTTTGAACGTGGCATGGTTGTTGGTGCCAGACGGGCTGGTTTGAGTATTGCAGAAA
>JAODKL010000118.1:23872096-23894786 GCA_026780765.1 Petrocephalus schoutedeni
TATTTCCTGAGAACTTCAATACTCAACACTAATGTTATCCCATGCCTTCTGCAACTCAAGCCTTTCCTTTAAATGTGCAATAGATCTGTCCAGTTTGTTTTTCAGCTCGTCACAAATGTGCTTGATGGCGTTGGGGTCCAGACTTAGCACAGTGATTCTCCTTATGACGGCTCTATTCTATTGTTTATAGAGCATAATGATCACTTTGTAGATATGTCATTTGTTTTATGGGTATTTTACACAAAAACAACTGAAACATTTTAAATATGCCAAGTGTTCTAATAATTTTGGCCACCACTGTATATATATTTTACACATCGTAGATGACAATAGATTAGTCATTTTGTTGTGTACAAAATTTCTATACCTTTAAAAGCATGAAATCCTGATTTGTAATTCACCTTCATTCCTGTAATTTTGCTTTTTTAATTTTGTCCAATACAGCAATCTTTTATACATTTTTGATTTATATATATAGTTCACAAAGCTATTAGATTTGCTATTGTGGCCATCTGTTAGCTATTAACAGGGTGTTTTTCGCAAAGGTGCCACTACTCAATAGATGTTTTTTTTTATCATATACTTACAGTAAACTCTGGAGTACAGTACCAGTCAAAAGTTTGGACATGCCAAGCCGTCTACAAAGGCGAATAATAGTGTTGCATCACACGACCTGGCCACCTAACCTAAACACTTTTGAAGGTGTTTGGCCAGAAATTGAAGGGAAATCAGCAAATGAGTGGGACCTCCTTCAGGGCAGCTGGGAAGGTCACCTCATGAAATGGGCGCCATTATTATTTTTGTTTAATACTTTTTGGTCAGTACATAACTCCATATATGTTATTTTATAGTTTTGATGTCTTAATGATAATTATAAAATGTAGAGAATAGTACAGTTAAACCATTCTTTGGGTAGGTTATGTTCAAAATATTGACTGGGACTGTATGTAAAAACTTCTGAGATGTCGGAACCACAATGTCAGGCACCAACAATCATGGCACATTTACACTCGCTTAGATCACATGTTCCAATTCTTAACTACGCAGTAACTGATACGTTAGGAGACCTTATCGAAAATGTGTGTACATTTTCAAATAAACATATAGCTATGATACTGACATTTTGCATTCGGGGAGGGGGCGGTGGGAGTAGCGCTACTCTCTAATGGAAGAAAATTAAACAAATGACACCCCTCTTCCTGCAAAACCTGTCGCCATTTCCTGATATTTGCATCAAGCAGGAGGCAGGCTGACACAAAAGGCTGTGCTGTCAAAGGCTTAGCTGAAATTATAGGCAAGGAGGGAAGAAAAATGGCAGGTCCCAAATTGTATCCCTAAAATAAAAAAAATAAAAAATAACATGCGCCAAGTTGCAATTCCTGTTGGAGCTTCTGCTTGCGCTTGGGAATTAGGAAGCCCACAATTAAACATATGGGCATTAAGATAATTGTCAGTTCTGTTGGCAGACATGATAGAAGACAGATGGATGTGAATCAGTGCTCTCCACCGAGGCACCCTGGGAGATCATTTTGTCTTTTACCTGCCTGAGCAACTTCACCATGTTTGTCACTAGTCAAATTTGAGAAACGTAAAAGTAGCCTGTCCTGTGAAGCAGATGGAAAGGGTGCCCTCTTCAGCGCTGCTAATATGGAAATACAGCCCATTGCGAGAAAGGGGACACTTTTCTGACACGCTTCTCTCATTATGCGAAGGTTGGCGCTCATCGCGAAGATGGAGCTGCCCTCAGGGGTAGCCATCCAGTTTTACCAAATCAAGTCCCAGTCTCCCAACTTCCTGTACAGACTGCAACATCGCCAGACCTGAGCCAACCACCAGATCCATACCGTGGTAAGTTAAGTGTGAGAAAAACATTTTCTGTGCTAATTAATTAAATTCTCCTAAGAAGAGACGTTTGGTATTATCTGTACCATTTTGAGGTATCTACCTCTGTTACCTGGCACCTATAAAAATTTCCATTACAGTGGATAAATCTTAGATTGCATATTATATGGCTAAAAGTTCATTGACACCCCTAAGTAGAGGAATTGCCTAATTAAGCCACACCCATTGTAGACATTATTAATTACACAGTCATGCAATTTCCCAACAATGGCAACAGAATAGGTTGTTCCACCAAAAGCCGCATTGCTTCTGAGGTGTGGTCACTCCTAAAGGCCCAAACCAGGGCTGGCCAATCTTATCCAGAAAGGGCCGCTGTGGTTTATTTGTGGGTTTTCACTGCCGTTCCCTAATTAGATTACTAATTAGAGTGTGTTGCCATATTTTTATTGTTTATGGTTTGAAACTATCAAGGCTATTGATGGGAAGACTATGCAGTCGGTTCTCCCACACTCTTAATGATGCAAAAAAGTGCAGGTATGTGTTTTTTTGCTTAAGTGTATTCTCACATTGTGGGGTTTAAGTGCACTTTGGGTAGATACATGCGAAAATATGGTACATCCGAAATATGAGCGTGCTGCATGTAAATGACCCTTAAGCACATTCTGCCACTGACTTAAGTGCACTTAAGTGCATTATTCACTATGTGCACTGGAGGGCTGTATTAAGTCACACGCCAAACGTAGTATTACATGGCCAAACGCAATATTGCAGTTTTCAGAAAGCCCAACATGTATAAAATGAAACCTTCTAACATGTATTATACTTTTGGGCAGGATTGGGCAGGATTCAAGTGACATCTATGTTGTCAATATGCCTAGTAAGTGAATCAAATAGGATAAAAGACTTGTCAGTTAAAAAATTATTCTTTTAGTTAAAATGAGTAAAAAATAGGTTCTAAGGAAGTAGTGTGTCCTAAGCCACAATGCATGTACTTGCACTCCTGCGAGAGGGGACAGAGACACCTTCATCTTGATGCACTTCAGCTGACCAACACTACATACATCTGGTGACGAGACCTCAAATGAAGTACCTAGTAGACTAGGACAATTGCTTAAATAATTCTTCCACACTTAATGAGGTAGGTGTGAGGGGTTTTACTGGCCGAAACTAAAAATTGGTTTGGAATAATACATTGCAGTATAAGCTTGGGACTATGCAGTTAATTGCATTATTTTTTTTTATCAGCAATGCATTCTAAACTTTCAGTCCCTGCTGCTAATAATACTAACATTTAAGCCATATCTATTGGTTAGGCCTATATAGATTAGTACTTAAACACAATATAGGTCGTTCTCACTAGCATACCGTATAGATGTTCTCTAATTTTTTAAATTAGTTTGAGGACAGACTCATGTTACATTATTGTATAAAATGTTGAATTTGTCTCCATGTATAGTTAATCGTTTGCGGAGTAAAACAATTGAAGAAATATACATTTTTGTGTCTGACAAACAATGGAGATACTACATGACTTTGTGAAACATACAATAAAGCAATGAACATACATCTTATTATACTCATTGATTGTCTATTGTGAGTTACTTGCAGTAAAGTTGAAAAATTTAACAACATTTGATCTATTTTTGTGTTATTTGATCTTACGGCTGCAATGGTATTGCCTAAATGTTTGAGGCATCATTAAATCAGAGCTATAAATTAGATAATTTTAATATACCTTATAATTTAAGGTAATATTAATTTCTCTGCACAAATTTGAAACACTGTAATTGACTGTAAAAATTCATTTTTTGGCCAAGGATTCTCATGTTAGTGAAAATGTCGAAATAGCTATAAGCATAGTAGACCATACTTTCATTTTGAGAATAAAAAGGTCTCTGAGGATTTGAATTAGGTTCACAATATAAATGAAAAAGGCCTAGTCAATTTTCCACATTTTGCTTGTTGCCAAAATGTTCTTCTGTTTAAGTGTGGTGGGCATGTCCAGTCTGATAAGGGGGAATACTCTTAAGGAGTAGAGTATAATGTTATGGGACTGCTTTGCAGCCACAGGGTGCAGAAGACTTGCAGTCATTGAGGAACCAGTGAATTCCAAGTGCTAGCCGGAAATTCTACAGCATAATGTCAGGCCATCTGTCTGTGATCTAAAACTTAAAAGAAGTTGGGTAATGCAACATGACAATGATCCAAAGCAGAGTAGTAAATCAACAACAGAGTAACTCAAATAAAAGAAATTCCATATTTTAGAATGGCCCAGTCTGAGTCCTGCTTTGGATCCTATTAAAGTCCTATTAAAACACTTGCATGATGTACAGCTGGCCACTCACGCACGGCATCCCAAAAATAGACATGAAGAGAAACAGTGTTCTATAGTGGAATAGCCAGAAAGTGATGATATTGTTATGATTTTGGATGTTACTGTCAAATAGCTCATTATATGTGCTTTTGTTGTAAATATGAAAATGCCGGGGCTCAGTTACAGAATACTGCACTAAATATAAATGAATATTCCATACTTTCTTCTTGTTCAAGATTGAATTGTAAATTAATATCAGAAATATTCCCAAATTCTTGAAGTTTTGCTAAAGCTATATTAGGCAATACATTAAATCAAGTGTATTTATCGAATGCGCAACCGTACAGCAAATAGCGATCGGTAATTGCAATGAAATGAGTCGTATTATTGTACCAAATAATGACATTTTACATATGCTACTACTTTTATACTATAAAGAATGTCATCACTGGTTTGTATGTCTTAGTAAACATAATGTTCTTATAATACACATTGTGGAAACCCTGAAAAGTTCTAAAAATGCATTTATAAGACATGCATGCTTCCCCAGTTGCTCACCATGCAGAGCAAGACTGGCGTGAATATCTACAGCAAGGAGAACAAAAACATGGCCTTTATGACTCTGCTTGGGTATAATGATATTTCGATGTTTACGGTAACATCTATTGTCAACTGGGTGCCTGCAGGGCTATGGGCAGATACAAATGAGCTACATTTCTCAAAAAGAAATTATGTTGCAAAGAATAACAAGAACCTGGTGGATGACATAACACAAATTTTGGTGTGAGGTGGTTGATACTGTTTTTTTTTTATCTATCCCGAAGTAGTATTTAAAGGAAGCCCTTTTACCAGGTAAGTGGCAAACAGGAAGAAAAGAATAGGATATTTTTTCTAGAATCTAACCATATATATTTTTATATTCATTCAAATCCCTTGTTCAATGCCATCTTTTTAACAGAGATAAACTCACTCCATGTATTAACAAATATTTTATGATGCAGACAGTGATACATGTGGTTATTCATTTAAAAAAAGGATATAAAGACCAAAAACTTCACACATACTGCAAGAAAATCATAGCAAAACTTATACTGTATTGGCACATGCTATCTGTACCTTTACAATTTCTAAATAATATCTATTAAATGCAGACATATGTCATAAATACTTACATGCTGACACACACAAGAATATTCTGAATACAACACTGTACTATACTACACAGTTCTTAGCTGGAAGTGTACAAACTTATTAGGAATAGCAGTTCTTCAAAACAAGGAACAAAAATAATATTTGTTTAAAGAACTGCTATTAGGTTTGTTAGGATGCTCGATAACACTTTACTTTAGGGGGCACAACTTAGCAACTACTGAAGTACAAATCATGAAAAAAAATGTTACTGGATGCTCTTTTTATATGTCGTGAGCTGGTATAGTGTGTGTGCTCAGTGAAAACTCAGGAAAATACTAAAATGATTAGTACACCTCACTTTGGAAACACCAAATTTTCAGCTATCTAAATATGGTGCAAACAAGAGGGAAAACATATGATTGAAGATTGTTACCTTTATGCTTGTTTTTATGTAGCTGTTTCCTACATTGTGAGGTTTTATAATATGCCTCTTATATTATATTAAACTGTGCCTATTTATTAATATTTTTTATCTTTGCTTGATTTATAGACTTGTCTGTATACAATGACATCATAAATCCAGTTAAGAAAAAAGCAAACGATAAGCTCTGGTTTTTTTCCTTCCATTAGTGATATCATCTATAATATATGATGTTGCTGCAGTGTTTTCAGTATTAATTTTACTTCACCCGAAGTACCGTCTCAAACGATCATTGTAAAGTATAACCTTTTTTAGGATTGAATGTATCCAGTATGTTCGCCTTTTTCTTTTCACATGTTTGTTCAAACAAAACCAGAAAAACTCGTCATCACTGCTGCCAGTATTTGTCGTCAGACAATTTCTTTCAATATGCAAACTCTTTCCGATCAGTTGCGAAAATTTCACATCATGTTTGGCGCAAAGGTTTTTGATCTGTCAAATTCACATCTGAATATTTCTCATGTATTTTTTCGTGTTGTGTTCGGCGTGAACCACCCTTTACACATTTGCACAAATGGATTTTGCCCCTAACACAACATATTTTCTGAATCAGGTCCCCTCAGCTTCATTCTTGCATGATGCTAATTGTAACCTATGAGAATCCTTTTTCTTGGGACACTAAACAGAACCGTGTCGTATGCGTGCTGTGCTGGGATGTTTTCTATGAATGATGCCTCAGGAGGCTGAATCCCACAGAAAATAAAGAAGAAAGCCAAATGTATAAACTCAGGCAGTCAAGTCAGAAGTCAAGACAGTGCACTCAAGTCCTGGTGTCTTAGCTGTTGATAAAAGCCTTAAGTCTTTTTTTTCTGCCAAAAGGGGAGTAATGCTGGGCTGTACTGTTACCTCACAATGTTGCCCCAGGCTTCATGATTCAGACTCTGGCCCTTCCCTGTGACTGGGATGTTTGCATGCTCTTCCCATGTCACCTGTTTCCTCGGGGCACTTCAGTTTGCTTTAACGCCTCTTCTGTAAGTGGCGTCTCTAAATTGCCCGTAGAATATCATTGTGTGTGCATGTATGTGCCCTGAGATAGAGTTACGTTGTGCTCAACCAACCCGCCACCCTCACAGTGAAGCTGTGATGAGACTGAGATTTATAAAAGGGCTCTGGTTGGCATGTCAAATATGACTCAGTGTGTAGTTTTTCATCATTTTTAGTTTAGAAGTTTAATCCGTTAATTTACTTAGGAAAACATAGCACCTCTTGTTAAATCCAGCATAGGAGGGGGCTATAGTTAAGCTGATTAGCCAGCAGGTGGCGATACTCAGTAAGCTCTTGTTTTCAAATTTTTGCCAAAAATGAAAACATATATCATGTTGTTCTGTTCACTCTTATTTGTGCCCTTACTTTCTGGTACCTCCTGATCAAAATGGTAAATGGAAATTCTCAACAGATTCTCCTTTACAGTACCTTTAGACTCACTGGGATAGATTGCTGACATGACATAATGTGAATTAACCATCGGCAGGCTGGGCTGTAGTCTGGATTTTTAAAATACTGAGGTCAGTAGTGGTAGCTCTTCCTCAATGTGCCCCATAATGGATCATAGTTATTGGGGTTGAAGAAAAAACATTGAAGGCTTGACCCAGGTGTCCTCAATGGTGGGTAAGGGCATGGGGGGAAGTTGTAATGGCTGCTTTTTCTGGTTAAGCTGTTTATCTATAATGGTGAAGACAAGCATTCAGAAAATGTATAATAACCAATCAAAATTTAAAAGGGTTAAAGGCCATCATAAGAGACCTGGGCATCCCTGTTTTTGAAGTATACAATGTTATTAAGAAGTTTTCTGCCACTAACACTACCATAAAGTTCCCAGGATGTGGAAGGAGGAGAAAATTTGACTAGACAAGTGTTCGGAGGTTCATGTGAACCATTGAAATAACACCACGTACATCATTCAAAGAACTTAAAGCTGACCTGGAATGATCTGGAGGGATGGTTTCAGCCTGTACCACACACCGCACACCAAAGCTACTGGGGCCTTATGGGCTGTGGTGGAAAAGAACTCTCTACTCTCGACCATTAATGTTGGCATCCCTTTGTTGCCTATGATACTGACGGCCTAGAACGTATTAATTGAATTGAAGTGAAATAAGAGGATTACCAGAGCATTTTAGAGCGAAATGTGCTATGCGAAAGACTATGGGTCCTCCAGCAGTGCAATAACCTAAAACATGTGCAAAAGCAGAAACGAATGGTCAAACAGGAAACACTGTGCTGTGTGAAACTGGCCGGCAATGAGACCTTATTTCAGTCTGACTGAAAACATTTGGAACCTGAAACCTGCTTTTGGTAAAAGGAAACCTGCAAGCATTCAAGATCTAGAACACATTTCAACTGAGTAATTGCCAGCATATAGATGCAAGGAGCTTATAATTGGTAACAGGAAACATTTGGAGGCTGTCATTGTCAAGCATTGTGCAAAAGAACTAGTAGAGATGGTAATCATTTCTTTTTCATATGTCAGAAAAACACCTTGGACATCCATTTAAAATATTCTGATCAGGTTGGTGAATTTCCAGTTATTTCTGAATGTAAGGTAGATACAAGGTATGCCTAAAATGCAAAGGTGCTGATGATATTTTGCAGAACCATATGCATCAACAAATTTCAGAGTCTCCACTATGATACCTCAAAATATTTCAACAATCACTGTATGTCGTCTACTGCTAATTAATGCTCAATATTTCTTACACACACACAGGCACACAATGGTCCCCACAACATTAAAAATAATTTGCATGAATTTTTAATAAAGTGCCCTTTAATACATTCTCAAAGTTTACAAATTTATTTGTAAAACAGGGAAAATTTTTCAGTGTACAAAGCCAGCACCTGTAATTATTTTGCAGTTTCTAAATACCTTGCACCAAAAAACACGATGGTATCAGTATGTTAACAATAAGCCGTGACCTTTGGTACACAGAGCACATACTGTAGATGCAGTGAGCTTACCTTTACTCACCTGAGCAGAAGGCTCTCCACAGCTTGTTCAACATTTACTCATGTCTACCGTTAATACCACACTTCTCTGGTGTGGGCATAAAGAGACAGGATACTTCTAGCATGTTGGGAACTTTGAGTGATAGAAAAAGTAAAGCTAATATTGTGTGAAGTCTGTAATATGCCAGTGAGCAGGCAAACCAGCCTGTTAAACAGGGTGATAAAAGCCGTGGTGTTCCACTTCTGATTGTTCTTGACAGCTTTCTCTTTTGAGTGTGGCTTTTTAATTTTTATTTTCTTGTACCTACAAGTTGGCATGTGAGGCTTTGCTCTCCCAGCTAAACCTTCCATTATATCCAAATTAATTACACACATATTTTTTTTTTACCAGTCTCCTGTTCTTTTTTTTAACATCTATAATGAGTCAGTCTATACTGAGGCTATACTGTAATGCACAACAAACACAAATAACTTCTGTGCCTGTGGTGCTGTCACTGTTTGTTTCATAGATGCAGCCAGATGATCCGGAGTACTTTTTTTTTTTTTTTTTTTTAATAAGTGGCACCTGTAGTTCCTTCAAAAACTAAATGAAATAGATTTCTCAGTTATTGGTGAAGTTGACTCGAGAACCATACTTGCATTAATTATGATACGGTTACTTGGTTTTCTTGACCCCTGTACCCATCTCTGTCTGCCATGCATGCTGCATTCTCATCTGTGGTTTGTTTTCTTCTACAAGCGCTCTCCAGTGGACTTCAGGGACGGAGCACGTCATCGGTCAGCTCCGAAATCAAGTCCGAGGACGAGGGAGACGAAAACCTGCAAGACGCCAAATCTCTGGAGGGGAAGAAAGAGGATGGAGACAGTAAGGATCTCAAGTCACTCGATAGATCAAGATCCAGGTAAGTGAAATATCAGCGTTATTTAATTACCTGAATTGTGTAAAGCAAAATAAAAACAAAATATTCAGTTAATTCACATCAAGATGAGAACAAACACACATTGTAGTTTAAGAAACATTGCTATTTTATATGGATTTTTTGTATGTGTGTGTGTGTGTGTGCCTCATCACTCACAATTGCTTATATATCATTTACAATTTATTGAAAATACATGACAACTACGTTCAAATCCAGGAAAACTATTTATGGCTGGTCAGACATGTTAATACATCATTGAATAAATAAGGCTGCTGTTGAAATAATTGTTCAAGTGCAAGAGCATAAAAGAGGATAACAGGACTTGTGCTGGTAGACAATCTATATCAGGTCTTACTTTGTGTGTATTATTGCTGTCTGATGAGAACCATATACTGTATGTCCACTTTTGGCAGTTGTGACTTTTTACTTTAAATGGGACTGGCCGATTCTCCTCTATCCACATAGCATTTGACATCTAATTTGTCAATAAACAGATGTTTCACAAAGAAGTCATGTGCAGTAGTATCTCCATTGTTTGTCAGACAATAAAACTGAGTATCTCCCACACCTTGCTTGGAAGAACGTTGTGTAGTGTTTTGGCCACCTGTCTTCTCAATTAGGGAGTTGCAGTAAAAACCCATAACCACAGCGGCTCTTTCTAGTTAAGATTAGCCAGCCTTGTGCTAAGGAGTCGTATTGCATAGCTATAGCATAGGTTTATTTTTATGTAGTAGTTTAAGAGACAAATGCATTTTTTTATGTTGCTGTTGGTGTTGTATGATGTTGGGAAATTCGTGATTTACACTGGACAGCGATTATATACCTATTATAAATAAATGCCGAAATTACTAAAACTATCTGTTTAAGCGAAAGAAAAGAAAAAGGCTGACCAAGTTACAGCACAAAAAAATAATAACAGGGTGAAACAGCAGGGAGAAATGAAATGCGAATAGAGGTTATATTATGTTGTCATTCTCTATATATGGATTTTAGAGCAAAATACAAAAAGTTTCCTTGTCATAGTGTACTGTACTGTACAATATTTTGGCAGTAATCTTTAAACTGTTTGGAGACTTGGAGAAACTGAGTGTGTATCAAGCTTATGAACAATGGACCTAATTGATTGGCCGCGTGCATCTGCCCATTCCTATAATCCAATCCTGTAGTAATAACGACGACGAGGACCTTTCTCCAGAGCAGAAGATGGAGAGAGAGAGGGAGCGCAGGATGGCCAACAATGCACGGGAGCGCCTGCGCGTGCGTGACATCAACGAAGCGTTCAAAGAGCTTGGGCGCATGGTGCAGCTTCATCTGAAGAGCGACAAGCCGCAGACCAAGCTGCTAATCCTACACCAGGCTGTGGCTGTCATCCTCAGCCTGGAGCAGCAAGTCCGTGGTCAGTGCTAGTCTCCTTATCTCTAAGCGATCAGCTCCGCATTTGTCTCTGATCTGTGCCCATGATCGGAAGGTTTCAAATCCTGTGCTCGCGAAAGAGATGTAACTATTTGGTCCTTGAGTAAGGCCCCTACTGCCAATTGTTCAAGAGAATGGCTGAGCCTGCTTTCTGAATTGTACATTGATTTGGATAAAAGCATCAGCTAAATGTATAACTATAACTATAATATAAAGATGTATATGCATTTCCTGGACAATTTATGTTTATGTTTTAATTGCAAGAAGAATTGCAGATGTGGTCAGTTGTAGCAGTACTTTCTTTTCTCCACTGGGTGGTGGGTTTTACATTCCAATGGGATTTGTTTGTTTATTTGTTTGTTTATGCAGAGCAAGGAAATATGTTATATGTAAAAGGTTACATATATGTCTGTATCCTTGACTTCTCATTAGCAGTGGAGCAGACAGATATCTTAAGTCTATAGTTTCCAATTTTTTCTCCAACCAAAAGGAAAATACTGAATGCTTATAACGTACCTCTTTCAGAGAGGAATTTGAATCCTAAAGCAGCCTGCTTGAAGAGGAGGGAGGAGGAGAAGGTCTCTTCAGATGGACCACCGCTTTCCCTAGCAGGGGCACACCACAGCATGGGGGAAGGCGCCAATCCCATGGGACAAATGTAAAAAGAAACACGCAAGTGGTCAGAATATTTCCACTTATAAATTGATACGCTGTTTTAAATGTACGAATTGCCATGACCAGTAAAGAGGATTTAAAAATACTCGCTTCCCTTTATTGCACTGTGCAGTGATTTCAATTCCCTTTTGCATGTGTGAATACTGTTTTATAGTATTCAGCTTCCATGCAAGAGTGGGAAATTTATTCCACAGAATTTCTCCTAATTACAAAACTGAAACATAGAACTTTGTGATGGCAGTTAAAATATAAGGACAGGACACTAATAAACCCATACAATACAAAATTCTGTGCAAAAATCTTAGGCAGTCTAAGAAAATTATGTTTATGGCCCCAACTTGTTTAGTCAATCAATACCTCATTGAGTTATTATAAAAAATGAGAGAATTAATTAATTGAGCTGGTGGGGAAAATGTAACAAAGAAATGGAATGGCTGATGTTCCCCTGTGGCGAGGTTTGGGGGAAAAAAGCTGTATTCATCAACCTATCCAACAAGATGTGAATGGCGTTTTGTAGAACAGAAGATATTCTTGTTTATTTTTTATGTTATTGTTAATTTTCGCATGTTCTAATGTTTAATTGTGTGTTTTTATCTGAGCAAATGTAGACTAACGACCCAGATAAATAGCATAAAACATTTTCTTTGGCTGCCTAAAACTTTTGCAAAAAACACTGGGTATAACAGATTGTAGGGAGAGGGATACATTTGCGTCAGTTGCAAGTAGAAATGACAAGACCTAAAAAAGTTCTAATTTGAAATCAAATGTGTGTTTAATTATGACAATATCTTTTATAGACTATACCAGAATTTTTATTTTAGCACCTTTTCCCAGCTGTACCATTATATCCAGAAACCAGAAGTCATTACAAGATTTTAAATTAGCAGTTTATCTCATAGGGTATATTAGGGGTGCGTCGATACCAAAACTAGTGTGGGCTCCGATACAATGCTCATGTACTCATACTCATCCTTATGACAAGGCTTTGATACCTATAATCGATACCATGTGGCGATGTATCAGGGTCATTCTCAGTATAGAGTGCCTACGGGTCTATGGGACCTCATAACCTCAAAAAAGTATTTAATTCTTCATTAAATTAATTGGATATTTCATCGTGACAGGGTGGACATGATACGCTTAGCCACAGCAAATTATATGCACAATATAAGGAAAAATAAGTTTAACATTAACATTTATTGGGGAGAAATTCTGCTGCATACAGCAGGAAGCATAAATACGTGAGCTTGTGGGAGTTTTGCTCATTCCATTGAGGGAAGGACAGATAGATGCCCCATGACATAACTATATAAATATACACCATAAGGAAAACTGGCCCGTTGATCCATAATTTTCCACAGAACCCCCATAAAAGTCAAAGAACTCAAGACTAGATAAAATGTTTTAAAATTTTTCAATTTTATTGCAAGTAACACCTCAATAATCAATTTGGATGATAAGAATTTTGCTCAGTATTTTGTTAGTCATTTCCTCTCAACTCTGTAACTCTTGCCCTGAATTTGATTTCGTTTGTTTATTGTAGAAATAAGTGGTAATATAACAAAACTATTTAACTACCCCAGAGGCAATGAAGTTGCATAATTTCAGTTTGTCTTCAGACTAACATCGTAGAAAGTTGATATTTTACAGTAATAATCCATATATACTCACTCCTCTTTATATTAATTTTGTAAGGTAATTTAGGAATTCAATGTTTGGGTGGTTGCAAGTTTTAATGTTAGGTGCAATCGTGATTAATCACCAAAAACTGTATGGTAAATGGATTAAAAATAAATAAATAAATACATTCACAGCCCTAAAATAAACAAATAATATGTAAATTGAGGGTGCTTATCATCTCATTGACACCGATATTTTTTTCCTCAGGTCCAAGTTGCCGAAGTTTGTCAAAATGATGAGTGACCACCTCCTTTGATATTACCCTATTCCCACCAATCAATCAACCAATCAAACCAACATATTTTCCCCCTGCCCTGTCATGTGTAGAAAGAATCAGCAATGGACAATGGCTGAGGAAATTCAAATTAATTTTTTCTTTTGCAAATTCCCTGTCTTTAATGTAAAGACGAAAGAAAGTGCAACTTGATGGATGACTCTCCAAACATATCATTAGGAGCTGATGTGAGCGGCCTGCTGTCTGCCTGCCTGCGATTTTCTCCACACTGTGGAACACTTGCAGTTGTGCCTGAACTCCTCCTGAACGTATAACCGAGCAGATGTTGCGTAACTATCAACACCAATCTGTAGGCCTTGAGGGGAGAGATGAAAATAATCAAAAATGGTGATTTAGAATTTCAAGAAATTGTAAAACCTGCAATAATGTAAAAGTGTACTTCTGAGCAGTAAACAGATGATAACGTTTATTTGAGGTTCTGGGTGACTGGTGCAGCTCCATACTGAAGAAGACAGTCAAGTTAAATTCTAAACCAGCAAACATCCTGATTATCATTTTAGTGTAATCATCCCGTTACGTTAGGTAGAGCCGATGGACCTTTTTACCATACAGGGAGTTAACATTAGTTACTGTCGCTCCATGACTAGAGGCTGTGTGGGGGTTATAAGGAGAATTAAAATGTGCTGCAGGGATTACAGATTGAGGGCTTTAGTTTAGTTTAGTATTGTGATATGGGGAACCCCAGTGAGTCCTTCACCACCAAGCTCTATCTTCAGTGACTGTGCTGCACGCAGAGTGGTACCAGCTGAAAGCTAGTAGTCCATCGATTCGCTTTCCAGCCCCCCCCCCCCCCCAAGTTCTGCCACCCTATTCCCACCTTTTTGTCCCACTTCTCTCAGTCCCAATCACCCCATACCCAGAGATGCAACTTTAACATGCTACACTTCTACCAATGTGCCTTTTAGAGTTCATATCATTAAAAGTGCAAGGAGGACATTAACAGAACTTTTTAGGATGCAAGCTTAGGGAATTGTTAGTCATTAGGTCTATGCAGTCAGGTTTTTTGTGACCTGGAATTTAAAAAAAGTAAAAAGGAAAAAAGTATTTTTTGGATAAATTGTATTTAATGTACTGTATACTTATATGTAATTAGAAGGCGTGACATTGAACAATTCTGGATTGAGTAAATTATACCACAGTGTCCCGTTCCTCTCTTCCTCTCCGGTTGCAGTCTCTGTCGACAGTGAGTGACGCGTCTGTTATAGAATGTTGTATAATAGCTGTTAGCCTTTTATGAGTATTGGCTTATCGGTGAGCCTCTATAGTCAAGTACATGTGAGTGGTTGTATGTGTAACAGATCTGTTTTTGTTTCTCATATTATTCTTTGTTCTGGTTTTGCTGTCAAAATGTTAACGAAGAAACCGCACCATGCTGCAAGATATACAACAGGAGTATTGTTGCGGTTCAATCTACAAAATCAACACGAGGCACTGAAAGTGGAAAAGAATTTTTAAGAAAATCGATATATATAAATGTATGAAAATATACAGTATATAACTATGGTGGATTTTCAAAGGTTGTCGTAGGGATTAATTATTTTGTCAAGTCTTGACAGAAGTAGGCAAGAGACATTGAACTAAGAAGCTCTGCTATGCCAGTGTGATGGCACATTGACTGTACGGCATCGTCCACGGGCACAGGACAGGACCAGGGGACCCAAAATCCATCTGTTCCACTCACTGCTAACCAACTGTCAAGGATACAGACATTTGTAAATTGTATGCAAACTTAGCATTATTTTGAAATTGTGTATGTAAAAGTTATATTTTTACATGTAGACTGTTGTTATTTTGTGTTTAGAAATATGTTGTATCAGTTTTTGTTAAAAGATGAGACATTAATTTTATGTGTTGAAATGTGTCTTATTGAAAATGTGGTGAAGTCAAACGCTTCAGAACCAGTTCTTTTTAGATGTTCTGTTGATATTTCTGGGAACTTTTTTCCAGTCGGGGAAGGGGTGGGAATTTCAAAATAATGCATACATGTCTTCATTCTTGTTCCATTTTCATTACATCATCATTTTGAATTGTATTTTCTGGGGAATATGTAAATATAAATGACACGCAGGGTTCATGCAGTTTTGGTTGTGTGATGATACGCAAATGGAAGAGAGATGGGGTTGGATCAATTGTAACATAAGAACCCTAATAATATTATGTAGGTCATTTTACCAGGTGCCAAAAACAGTGTTATTAATATTTATAGAGTTAAAGCTCTGAAGTAAGTGTTTGATAGTGCTAACTTCAATGAAGGCCTGGAGTGGCAGAGGAGTATTAAATTTAAGTGTCATATTGATCCATAAATATGGCATGTTTTTGATTTTTTTTTCTTGACATGGGTTTTTAAAATTTCAAAGACTGAAATCCCAAAACATGTACTGTAATTATTAAAATATTTCTCTCTTCACAGGCAATGGCTAAGGGTGTCTCATAGAATCTGGCTGGCAGTTGACTATCATCATGCTTAATCTATCTTAATGAAAGTTGGCAGGGAATTGAAGTTCAATGCATATGACAATACAGCCTTTACATCATACTTCTGACCTTGGTAATACCAAAAATGTTTATTAAACATGTTTTTTTTTATTTATGTATGGTTTTATTCTGCATTTAGCACAAGTATAACAAAATGCCATATAACGGGGACATACTTTTATTTTTTAAGTGTTTAAACTGAAGAGTCAAGTAAGTTCACTGGAATACACTTCAATTTTTAACATGAAACTCTTTCAATTTTCATGACCAGTATTTTTTTTTTATTGCTACTGTCATTACGGTTAGTTCCCTGAGCTAGATGTATCTACCATACATTTGTAAACAAATATGCCAAGTGTTTTATGTAGATGTATATATTACAATATACACATCTCTGTTACCGAAGTGAACTGAGGTTTACTTTAATTTCTTTTTGAGTAAAGCAAGGGTTGTCCTGAAGTGTTTTTGTTACCTCACACCTGGATCCAGGGACACAAGACAGGAACAGAAAAAATATATGCTGTTTGGTGATTTGTATAAATTATATTTTCTTTTATGGTTAAAATTAAAGCCTGAAAACATTTCTGTAGTAAGTTTAAGTTTCAAAATATTTCTTGTATGGTTCTCTCCACTCATAAATCAAGCTTTTTACCCATGAACAGATGAAATATTAATTAGGACATATGGAACAACTCTATCGATTTGATATTGTGACAGTTATTGTGGAAAATCACCACTGGCAGCAATGTGATATTAATGTAGGTTAATATCATCCATCAATCTATCCATCTGTCCATCCATGCACAAATTTTTCAAAATTCTTTACAGGTGAGGGTCGCTTATAATGGTAAATATACTCATAATGATTGATCCACCTCCATTTCTCATGGATGAAACAATAAACATGCTTTGAATTTTGGAATTTAATTTTGTTTCACTGCAATGGCCATTAAGATACTATCTGTTTGGTGGAGCTGACAATGCAATTTAACAACAAATTTATCCAGTCTTCCTTGTTAATTTCTTTCCTGAGCTGATTTTATTTGTTCCTGTTTTACATTACATGAATGTAGCTGGACAAATTTGGACCTAGATTTTTCATTAAAACAGATTTGAAATGACAACGATGGATAAAAAACCATCAAACTAATCTCCTCCCAAAATAACCTTGTATAAGCACAAATTGTATTCAGAAAGTTAAATGGGGAATCTATGACAACATGTATGTACAAATTACATTTAAGCATAAAAGAAATGACGGCAATGCATCATGGTTTACAGGCCTCTGAATTTCGTTTGGACAGCCATTTTCCTTTCTTACCCATTATAATTCATTATTTGTGCAGTGCTGGTTTGAACATATTCATTTCAGAGTATTATAGACATACGTAATAGTGAAAATACATGAACCGTGGCCTTTTTCATTCTTCTTGTTACTTGTGATGCAAATAAGTGAAAAAATAAGCTGAGAATCACCATGTATCAGTGCCTGGCTTTTTTTGTTATAAAGCTTCCTTTGTCTAGTGCTCTTTTGCTATGACATAGACTAGTGCACCCTATTATAGAAAACAAAAAACTAAATTTAAAATGAAATATATTTGGCTTATTTTTTGCAGGGGCAATCCTTTTATACCAGGAAATAAAGAAAATAATGAAAAAAAAGAGTAAGTCAGATTCTGAATATTCCACTTTGTAGATTTTTGGTATCATTCAAAGTAAAAGTTTGTTACTTTATTTTACTATTTAAAGTTATTTTATGTTATCAAAATGAGACTGTATGGTGTTTTCTGTGATGGGTCACAGTTTGCCGTGGCGGTCATCCAGCAGTGATGAAATTAAGACAATAACAGTTACACTTTATTTGCAATGTGTCGCTGGGTGCCTGAAACACTTTTTTCCAAGTAATTTGATGTTCTCTTCTTGTTTAATTTTGTCCCTTTATTAATTTGTATATTATTATTATTATTATTGCCTTTTCAGATTAGTATAAGTGTCTGAACAGGTTGTGTGCTGGAGTTCCTCTTCAGCCAGCTCATTGTAAGCCATTGCCTGTTGTTTTCCATCTGTAGTTATTCAATGCAGTCATGTACATGACCGTTCTGTAGCAATAAATGTGCCATTTTTATAACATATTGCTTCCATGGCTCTTGCTGCACTTATCCTTCCATATGTCGTACATTTTCACCTGTAGTTCCTGAGGTCAGGGATGTGAGGCAAATTCCCTGTAAGGCCATTATGTGAATTATACCCCAGACAAAAAAAAAACCCTCCAAATTGTCATCTCAGAGCGATGGTATTAAGATGAAGTGAAATAGCAAATGATGCCTTTTTCATGTTTTTTGGTTGCCCTACCAGTTCATTCCGGGGAGTGCCAAAGGAAACGTTCTGTGCCCCAGCGACACAGAGTTTAGTTTTTCTCTGGTTTCTGGCATTTAGTTTTGCTGATGAATAGGGATCCCAGCAGAGTGAGTGCACTGCATTCGCGTTTGCATACTCATAGATTCCTTTTGGCACCATTCTTTGTTTGACCCCTTTGCTTCAGACACTTTTCTAATGGAAACCAAGCAGTGGCAGCTCCAGGTGGTTTTCAGGGGAGGGACTCGGGTCGAGGGGGGGACAACTGGACGCCATCCGAACTGGGCAATGAAGGCTGTTACCACTTCCTTCTAGTACACAAAATGGAAAATACCACATTTCTCAGATAAAGAAATCATTATAGCTATATGTATATTATATTATATGTATATAATATGTAATGTATATATTCATGAGCAATTAAATTATAACTCACATTTAGGAAAACTGTGATTCACATCACCCAGAGCCTATGAAAATAGGATGCATCCAAAATAGAGATTTGATTTAAAATGGACTACACCCCCCTCATTGTTTCCAGCACTGAGACACTCCACCACTTCAAAAATTTGAGACTATAAAAAATGGTTAGTTTGGGAGTTCAGTGCCAGAAATTGAGAAAGTGTACATTATGGTTCTAACTATGGTCACTGGTGTCAATGCGCTACATAATCTTAAAACACGTGCGGCAAATTTAGAAAACACTTTAGTCAAAATTATAATCCTGCAAATCTGCTCATAACAGCGGAAGTTTCCAAGGGACAATAAAATAATTAGACCTGGGTGACATATCGAATATTTACAGTATATCTATATATTTTGAGATACAGGATGACACAATACCATTTATATCAATATACATTCCCTGTGTGTTAAAAATTATAGTTTTGTTGCTGCCTTTGGCTTCAGTAATTTTTAGTCCAAACGGGTTTCTCTTGGATGAAATTACAGAGCATGTCACAACACAGTGAAAGCTACAAGATAAAACAGATAGATTAACATGAACAAAAAAGGGGTTAGTTGCAGACACATATTTAAACATTAGACACACAGTTAAACAAAGGAAAACATGCCATTCTCCACACATTAAACCCACCTGATTTCTTTTGCTTCACTCTGACAGATCTATGGAATCTCAGTTGTGGAAAAAAAAAAAAAATACTCAGATGTAACATCATGGGGACATTTACATTCCCACCACATCATGTTTGAAAAATTAACAATACATGATTTCTGAGCTATGACAAATAATCCCCTATTATAGGACCATTATAGGACCAAGCGGGCCAGATATGAAAACCACTGGATCATCAAGGGCCAGATAAAATCCGATGTGGCTATTGTGGGTAGTCAAAGGACATGTGATGATGTGTACAGTACCTAGCTAATTTCTGTAATAAGTTCAGTAAAAGATTTGCAAACACTGGATGTGGTAGACATTCTTTTATTCCGAGATGCATTAGATAGGCTATCAAAAGCAAAACAATATCAGGATGTGCTATCACTATTCATAAACATCCAACGTAAAATAAATAAATACAGGCAACCCTTCAGTATCGCGATACCCATTCCCATTATGGTTTCCACATATCGTGGGGTCAGCATAAGAAATGAAATGGGAATTCTTTGGGGGTTTCGCAAAAGCCGCAGGCCCCACGCGAAGACCAGCAGACACAAAAAATGTAGTAACTCATATATGCATAAGTCTACATACAGTGCTGGTTTGGACTTTGGAGAATGCCGAGCGTGTTATCTTACAGTGATCTAACCCCCTAGCCGCCCGGTTAGAAGTGCTCCATTAGCTCACCAAAGGGGACCAAACCTTTTTTACACGCATTTTCCAGATCGTGGGGGGCCTTTTCCGCAATGTGGATTGGTCGACTCTACTTCAAATTAATGTGATGAACTGACTGCTTTAGTTAACATACCTGAATATCACCATAGACACTGCAGACAATAGCCAGGCAACTCCTCTTGTATATACACCAAAATGACCGCTAGCTCGTTCTGACGGGAATTTTAAATGTTAATTTAACAGATTTAAAACCAAGGACACTAAAAAATAATTAATGATTACAGTTAAATACGCTTCAGCCCATCAAATTTTATTACTCTATACCTGTAACTATGATACTCTGAGAATTTTATTAACATTTTATATACAAAGAAAAGTTTTGCACCTTACCCATCCAGTCATTTGAACTTCGAACCAGTACTTCGAACACTTGAATTTTGACTGTCCTTTTACAGTAAGCAAATCTTGTCACTCGGCAGCCATCTGGGTAGTAATTTTTACATATTTAAATACTCTTCCTGCAAGCTATTTTAACAACATGTTGTCCCTTGTTTGCTGAGCTAGCCTAGTCTACTTTAATCATGCTTAGAACAATTACATTATCCTACAGTTGGGCAAAAAGCATATTTTATAATAAAATGCTGAATATTTAACGTAAGTAAATATCGTAATGTGGATCATCGCAACCCGGGGAGCGGCTGTGTAAACATCAGATGGTATTTTAATACGATATACTTTATTACTTTATAACTGTACCGTATGTAAACAAATAGACCAGAAGCAAGTCAGCCATGCTATTTTAAGATGGAAGTGTACCAGCTCTATATTGATGCCTAAGGATTTAGAATTGGATGTCATAAAAGTTCATGTAGATGTAATGAGCCGGGGTCCCAATACTTTTCTTCATCTAGTGTATCTAACATGCGGTTTTGATTAAAACTGAACATTAAGCACATTTCCTAAAAATATTCTGTGTTGAGACATGCAGTTTCCCAAGTAACAAAGTCCTAACATCTACCTTTTAGTTGTTAACTCACTGTGTCTGTGTTTACATGTCATAACTTGATTAAGGTGTTTACGTGTGTTTTTAATAACCTGTTGCTGCGTTTACATGACTAGCTCTGTAATCGGGTCATTAAAAACAACTCAAGTAGCAAACTCAAGTAATCTTAAGTTAGTTACTCTGTATTCTACAAAGTTCATCATTACAATAATTCTGATATGCCAATAATAATGGTGCTATATTTGGAAAATGCATATACTTTTTGACTGAACCAGCTTAAATGGCACTTTGTCACTTTCTATGTAACTATAGTCTCCAAGGCCTGCTTGTGTTGTGTATATAAATAAATAGTGAGATTCCTAATGTGTTAGGCAGTAGGCAGCCAAAGAAATTTGTCTTGAGGCTCTGCGCAATGACGTACAGGGCGGGGAAGTGAGCCAGGTGATGCTCATACCTTATTGGGCAGTGGCAAAAGAAAAAAAGGACAACTGTTTGACTGAATTTTACCTGAATGACTCACACAAACATAATTAATTGAAGTAACAGGATACATGTTGTAGGATGTTTTTTGTTCCATTCCATATTGTTGGATTGTGTGAACTATTAGGACAACTATGATGTGCATGGATTGTGGTTCTGTGGTGTGACTCACAGACAGGTGGCATGGAATCTTAATGCATGTACCTAATGCAGCTACGTAACAAATTGACTGCGTTCTTCAGCTAGGATTAACATATATTCCTTTCATTAAAAAATAAAGCATGCATTTTAATTTAGGTTAAATGTAGTGAAAAACAGTAAATATTAATAATAAATTTAAAATTAAAATGACACATAAAATAAAATTGATTTCAAGCATAATTCTGTTGTGAATTAAGAAAATGAACTCAAGATTTTTTATTTCTAATACATAAAAATAAGTACATACACTTTCCTACATTTACCTTAAGGGTGTTTTAAGCTATAACAGCTTTTTATTATAGGCATTATTGTGATCTATGGCAGTACGAGTTGGATGGAACCGTCCACGGTCATCGTAATAAAACCTATAAACTTTAGATGCATATACTCACATTTAAATTACAACAGAAGGTATAATTGGCTATATTTACCACTCTACCATTGGTTTTAATTCTCTTCCAAAACCTGATCCAATCTCTTTAATGATATTAGTTTAAAACAGTGACACACCGTAGCATATGTAAGTAGTGAAGTGACGGTGTTTAATTGTCATTGTTGAAACACCACAGCAACGAATTGTGTCCTCTGCATTTAACCCATAGACATTGTGACACAGCAGCGGGCAGCTAATTCAGTGCCCAGGGAGCAGTTTTTGGGGAAAATCGATCCCTTATCGGGAAATTG
>JAODKL010000118.1:23894886-23906029 GCA_026780765.1 Petrocephalus schoutedeni
TGCACTACCCGATCCATTAAGCCACCACTGCCCCTAATATTATAAATATGGAGAAGTGGTTTTAAAAATCACTTAAACCAAAAAATCACTTGAAGACAAACTAAAATGTATTTCCCTTTTTAAAATATTACTTTTTGAAAACATACAGTATTGCTAATTATTGATATGTCATACCGAATTACTCATATAATTCCACACAGATTCTTTCTCATGGAGGTGGGAAGTAGTACAGTAATCGGGTTGGCGTCACCAAGGGGATGAAATGGGCAGACATCAGTTTTGCAATGAGTCTGCAATCCTGGACTGCTTAGTGCTGTCATGTTTCAGTCAGGAATAAAACAGGGTGTTGTCCAACCTTTGTGGAAAAAAATGCAAGCTCTGGCCTTCAGCCAACGTGTGAAACCGCAGCCCAACCCAACACTTCCACACCCAGCCTGCATGCCATTCTTACTGGTGAACTCACAGCATGAACTGCTCTGTGTAGCAATAATAAAGCCTAACTAAACACACCGAAGTGCATCCAACAGGGTGATCAGAAATAATAATGTTGCTCGTGCTTCACATTCAAGTTATTTCCAGTCTTGGGTACTTGTGACACTGCCCCGCAGAAGGTAATTCCATTCTGAAACAGTAGCGATCATGTATGAAACATTCTGACCATAGCAGTACAAAAAGCTTTGTATCGTAAATGCTCTATACAAGTGTACTTACTGTGAATAAGCCAAAACAGGAATAACATTGACATCTTTCCAGCTGAAATGCTGGGAAGACATTTGCTTTTCTGTACACACCTGTGTGATGAAAACTAGGTGTTTCCTTTTGGTTGAGGTGACTAGAAAAACTGGTTGTTTATTCTCCTCTGACTCTTGCCCGCAGATCTGCCTCACTGCTTCTCTGAGAGACGGTCTGCATTGCAGCTGAAGAGTCACTTTCCATCAGGCAGAGAAAAGGTAATAAGAAACAGTGCAATCTCACAACTAGTACATCAAAGGGATCTTGAAATGGTTTTAAATATCTTTGGCCGAAGAGTTAGACTGAAGATTGTACAATTCTGTGCTGCCGTAGGTTGTAGAAATCCAGTGTACTGATAACCCTTTGGCAAGAAATTCTGCAATTGACACTGGCAAAAGAGTGTGCTAGTTCAGTTTTTTCCATTGTGCATATACTGTAATTGAAAAAAGGCTGTTTTCATTGCAATACATTGCTGCATAAAGCTGAATATTTTTTGCTTGTTTATTTCCATATAGCTATTTATTCTAGCATTGTAGTTCATTATTTGGAAGTATTGCATAATATATAAAAAGCCAAGTTTCTAGAGCTCGATTTTGTTTATCATACTGTTAAATTACATCAATTTTATATAAGAATATACTTTTGATCTATTATTTTTTGCATCCTTCTCAATAGTCCATGTGACTTTCATTACGGTAATATTTTAACTCAAAATATACACAATTTTATTTAAAAAAACAATAAAAAGCAATTAGCTATTAATCTTGTTTTCAATAGAAATTTTAAAGTAAGAAGTAGATTTAAAAAAATAAAGGAAAGGTGGTCTGCATCAGGGAAATATTGTTGATTCAGGGATTTACCTGAGTAATGTCAAAGCTATTGCGGGATATATGATATTTCATTTTTAAATACATGTAATATTTGCAGACCAAATTAAGGTTTCTTTTGAGAACAAATTTAACCCCCAGATCATCAACATTTTTTTTTTGTTAGTTTAAACGAGACTACTATTAGCTGGGTAACAGTTTATTTAAACATTGTATCATTTTGCCTTGTCCAGAGCCACATCAGATTGTCTGGTATACAACTTATTCAACTTTATCGTGGTGCTACTGATTTAGCTCTGTGTATCCCAGAAAATGTCATGTTAATTGATCATGCTTATGGCTGTAACAAAATTGATAGCACTTCTTATATTTATCTGTAACCCATTTAATAACACCGAATGTATTCCACAACCCTCTTTTACTAGATTCACATTAAACAATCAATATCTCACATTAGTACTCAGAGATCATCTTGCTGTGATATGCAATTCCATTTATAGACTAAATGAGCAGTTATTATCGCATATGATGTCACAGATTTTAAGTTAATATATTAACCAACAGAAACGATATGGGGGTGGGGGGACTATACAGCACAAGTAGCACTATAGCCTCTTAACACAGATATTGTGGGCTCAGTTCCTAACCTGCAATGTCAACGTGGACTCATTGGCTTTGATGAACCAGTGTTTCTAAATTGTCCAAAAGTGTGTACATCTCATGCAGGCTTTCCCCTGGCTAATGCCCTTTGTCTCCTGGGAGGGGCTTTAGACTCACTGACACCCTGTACTGGATGGGCAGATAAGGATAACAGTAGGATAAAGTTTCATAATTGCTGTAATTACATATGTAATTAAATGATATCATTTTATTATACTCTATTTTTGTGTAATGAAATACCTTCAAGCCGTTGACTTATCACTGAAAATGAATCATTATAGTTCTCAGTAACCAAAAAAGATTTTAAATCCATCTTTTTTCAAGAAGAGATCCACTGTTCATACATGAAGAAGCAATCAAGTAGAGAATCAGTGGCAGTTTATAGTGGGACTTTAACCATAAACTATATGTATTTATTATTTTGTATGGGAAACCCATTTGAATCTCAAAATTATGATACAGAACAACAATGGCAGTGATAATTTAAGGTTAAAAAAACTATCAAAAAAACAACAGATGAAAACCCAGGACTGTACATACCAACATCATCAGATTTTCTATTTCTGTTCTTTAAAAATGCTCATAGTCAATGTCACGAAGGGCATTCTCTGAAGATCTGACATTTCTATGTCTGAAGAATGTGATCCTGGAATGTGTGAATGCTTACACAAAAGGGGTTGTTCCCATATGACATGTTACTGGCAACTCATGGCCCAAAGCAATTATGTTTGGGCTTTTCCCATGTTTGCGGGCTGCATGTTATGCTGTCAGATACAATTCTGTATATTGCAGAATGAATATGTCTTTAAAAATGCATTTCGTATACCAAGAATAGCCTTTGATGTAGTCTCTTTAAAAATAATTAATAAAAAAAATATTTACATGAATTCGAAACAATTTATCTTAAATGTGTCATCTCAATTTTTGGTTATTTAGGGAAAACACTTAATTTGCCCAAAACAAGTATGTGACTGTACATTGTGTAATGTTTTTGATTTCTTCACAAAATAAGTGACCAAGCCCACTAGAGTAAAAGTCCCTCATTCAGAGTGAAACAGCTTTCACTTATCAAGTGGAGGACCTGGTGAGAATAATAAGAATTTGCTAGAATCTACTTACGGTAGGTGTTGATTTTATGTCTTTCACAATGACTCAGAAACTTGCATGAGTCTTCAGGCAACAAGCTTATACAAGTTTTAAGTGTAGCAAGTGCATTCCAAAATTGGAAAAAGTAAAGCACATCTTGTTTGTTCTTGTTTGGTGTGACTATCTCTGCATTTCGGTCTTTCTGAACATCTCGTAAATTGGTAAAGTTTGGGTGGGGTATTCACAATAATCAGGCTTATGTGTTCATAAGTAAGTGTAGATTACTTCTTTTTCATGTAGTATCATGTTACAGTTTGAATACACCTTTCTTGACTTTTGACGGCCCTCTAATATACTTCAATATGCAGTATGACATAGCAACAGAATGCTTGAAAACTGAAGTAAAGGTAAGGGATTAAGGGAAATAGTAAGGGATTTTTGGCTAAATTTAACAGTGTCTTAACATAGCGTAATGACTGAATTATCTCATCATTTATTTATATGTATATGTAAATTCTGATACCACTAAGAAAAATAACACAAACCGAATAGTCAAGTGCATCAAGACAGCCTTGTTTTTCACCTGACTGTACGGCCAAAGATGGACACTTCAGGGAATGGCGTGACATGTTGTCACCATAATGCATAGCTATGTTTATTGTTCAGAATTTCTGAGGACAATGTAAAAGAAGAATGCCTGATGCAGCTATTGTGTTAATGAGCTCTGTTCCGGAGGCTGTTGGTAAAAGGGTAACCCCTGCACCCGGGGATGCTGCAACAATTTTGTAAAGATAGCATAAAATAACTGAGAAACATATAATGAAACTACTTTATAATAAGAAATATTTTACACTAATTCTGGTAAATGTAGCATATGTCAAGGTCTTTGAAAAAATGTCTTATATTCATGAAAAAGCAAAAATAATTAAGCATTTATTGCATCTTGTTCTGTTGCTTACATGCAAAGTATGTGGTTACCACACCCACCTCACTCCCTTCTCATTGTGCATATATGAGCGTGCTGTACTTTGACTCTGGTGTTATGACTGGGCTGCAAACAGAAACCTTGATATCTGTGAGTGAGGTGTACTTGCTAGAGCATGTGGGGCATGTTTAGCAGGTTATTCAAGAAGAAACGCTTCAAGAAACTGTTTAAATCTGTTAGTCATCTGGATACTATAGACTAACAGTGAGAAGATACATAATATAATAATTCTTCGGAAAATGGCAAGTAAGGATTATGTCATAGCATATTTCTGAAACCTAATGATGCATTAGAAATAAATAGCAGCATGGAAAACACCCCAAACAGGAGCATTCAGGAGCATTCATATTGCAATGCAACACAATCACATGGCAATTGGATGCAGGCGGTGATGCTGGTGAAAAACGAAATAATGGACAGTTTTGGAAGGCAACGTGAGTAAAATAAATCAAATTTGGACGTGCATAACAGGGACTGAAGAAAAAACAGAAACAGGGTACATGCAGGTCTGTGGGGTAGTGTCTAGCACGTTACCCGGTTACTAGGAGCAAAACAAATCCACACAAATAATTCAGGGGACAGGTGAAAATCCCCAGCCATCAGATTCTCCCATCCAAGATGACGACATGCCATATTCCAAGTAAAATTAAAAAAAAATAAATAAATGTACCTAAACTGTAGTTGAAACTAATGAATTTAACTTATGCTTAATTTTTACTTTAATTTCAGTTGTTACTACAAAAGGATCAGAAGAACATAGTATAGAATGACAGTACTAAGCTTCAGTTCTTTTGTCATTTACTTTTATAAATGAAGTTCCATACGGTATGTCACATGTTGAGTGTCTGTGCATATTGTAGCATTCCGGTTTCAGGAACGGGTATCCTTTAATTGTAAATAGTTCCTTGCTGTTGTTGCAGTTCTTGGAGGTCTCACTAGGGGGCAGATTGATTGTGATCAGCTGTTTCAGAACATCTTGGGGGCGGGGGGGTGGTGTCTGAAATGACTTTATTGGAGCCCCAGAAACAACAAGCCCTTCCTTTCTTTGTGGGTACTTCTGCTGTAGTACAGAGTGTCTGTGGCTGACAACAGCAGTATTACGTTGTTCAAAGAAAAGATGAGATTTACTAAATTCACCTTGCCTCCATATCAATGCAGGTTAAGGGTGCGGCAGAAGACGCAGGAGTGTATAACCCGCAGTGGACCACCTTAAGTTTGGGGAAGGGAGCCCTCTTGTTCTACAGGAAATGTTGGGTGACGATGGACAAAGGTACCAGGAGGTGCAGCACCTAGAGAGCTTCCCAAATAAAGTTTCAGACAAGACGAGTAGGGACCACAAACAGGAGAATGGCATGGTAACGATTGCACACATTGATTTCTTCTTCAGTAATACAAGGACATACTTGGTGATACTTTGCTAACTGACATAGTCTTAACCTCATGGGGGTGATAGTTTGTCAACAGAAAAAATGAATGTCTATGGTGGTTCTCTCTGTTCCTTGCTTAAGTAGTAAGTGTCTACACAGATATGCCAGCTTCCCAAAACATGGCTGTCCAAAAACATTAAGATTCCATCGAATTTAATGAACATAACACGCTAAATAGAATCAAACGTGTTGCTTATACAGTAACTGCAAGGTTGTTTTTCCTTAATAATACTTGCTACATGCATGGATTGCTGGCTGACATACATGTCACAATAAAGCTCCATCAGCCAAACTGTACACTCATTAACTAAGCACTATAAGCTCAGATCTGATGGATCGTTCATATTCAGACAATCAGCACCTTGAAAGTAAAAACGGGATGAAATGATATATGACATTTAAAATGTATTCAGTAGTATTCTAAAACAACAAATTGCTGAAAAATAAATCAGATTAAAGGGATGAAGCCTGGTAGCAAAATTGCTGATTTTTTGTGTTTGTGTTTGCAGGACAGCCAAAGTATTATTTAGAAAAATGTCTGTATATACATTACATTCAAAACTTAATTAATTCCACATTGCTTTAAATTTACATTTTCTCTTCATATTGAATCCTTTAGGAATCAGCCTTTGCAAATAAGCAGCGTGAAAGTCCTTCATTAGAAGAGGAGCCACCAGCTTCAAAAATCGGCCAGAACCCAAAATACCAACTCTATCTTGCTTCCGATATAGTTGGGAAAGTCTCCAGGAATGAAACAAATGAAAATGGGCCCAAGAGTTCCCAGTGGGAGAGCAGCAGTTCTAGATTTGGGCCTAATAACCACCGCGGCTCCCTGGAGTCCTTGGCATCGCGGGACTGGGATGCTATGTCAGACAGGGTGAATATCAGCAGGTGCACTGAAAGCTTCTTAGGTTGCTTCAGCACTTCAAGCAGAAGTTTTACTTGAACTTACTATTAGTTACTTAGAACGGTCACGCTTTGATATCTCTTTGATGTTTGATGTAAGATTGTAGTTGAGCATGATGAGTGATTCATAAGCAAGCTTAAACTATGAAATGTTTTACTCTTTGGTTTCAGATGGGTGGTTTTGACAGTCCACCAAGAGTGTTCAACAGTCCCTATACTGCTCATTCCATTGACCATGTGTACAGAAATGCTGAATACAAGGTATTATACTATTCATGCTTTTGATATTTTGCTGTGACATTTTTATGACTTTATACATATTTTTTTGAGAGTATTTGACATTAATTTGTGAATCTCTTTCCTGAAAAGCAGTATTTTAATTGCCCATGTGAAATGATTTGTTTACTGCTCTGCCTTAGTAACGCCTCATGCTATAATTCCAAGTATTCCTTTGATGAGGTGCTATGCTTTCATTGCTGACTTTCCCTCCCTGTATTTTCTCCCCTTGCTGTCCAGGATATGATGTCACCAGCCCCATCTGAGCTCAGCGTTTTTAGCTACAATAGCAGAAGTGTCAGCCCCGTGCCCTCCCCGACAGTGTCTGCTTCCCGTGGCCGATTCCCTGTGTACGACACCTTGACTAGAAGGCGAGAGGTCAGGTGCTAACGTGAACTTTTCTTGTCAAGTAAAAAATACATAGCTAAATGTTGCATTCAAACAATAACAATCGGGCAATTTCCATAGCCACTTACTCTGTACCAGGGTGTGGTAATCCCAGGAAGCACCAGAGGCACAGGCCCATTGCGGAACACACACTTAGGGAAATGTTTAGAGGCAGCTAATACTCTGCCAGTGTTTGGCAGCCTTTGGACTGTGCTCCTCCTATGCTTTTGTGAGCTTCCTCCCCAGAGCCAGAGATATGCAGTGTGCTGAATTTGTACCTCCTCATGCCCCATGGCATATTGTGTGTGAATGTGCGTTCTGTGATGCAATGGCATACAGGCTAGACTGTCCCCCTCATGCATGTATACACAAAATTAATATTTTTACTCCTTTTTGGAGAAAATCATTTATACTGTTTTGATGACATCTTCCTGGCATCCCATTCAGGGTGTACCCCGGTCTTGTGCTGCATGGGATAGGCTCTGCACACCAAATTTTCACTTTGAAATTTCACCTTACATTTTTTGGGTTAGGTTTTGACAAATGGAAGTACATTTTAAGGGGGATCTACATTTGTGGTTTTGCCAACTGGTTGGCTGCAAACAAATTTTGACCTGGGCTGGACCTGCATTAATATATATGTAAATGTTACGTTAAGAATGTGTTCAAAAGACTAAAATACCCATATTTTTTAGTATCCCAGTGTCATGTTTGCATATGTGTTTGCAGGCCAGTCCTAGTCCTTTTCTCCTGAAAACATCAGCTCCTTATAAACGAGATTATATTGAAGAACTCACAAAGCAGCTTGATGAAATTCAGAAGGTATGCTGTCTTAAAATTTTTATAATGTTATCGTGTCAACTTACAGCTGTTGCTTATGTAATAATTTTAAAATATACGTGAAAAACAAAACAGGCTTGTTTACACAAGCGTGTGTTTGAAGTTCTCTTTTCAGCCTTAATATAGTATGTTTAAAGTTAGAGAGAGTCTTGTTCTATAAAGCAGTACATTACCAAACAGAGAAGCTACATATATGTGAGAATTCTTAATGAATTTACGTGCTGCCTGGTTTCTCATCCACTCGCTCCACAGAGAAACCAGTTCCTTGAGGCTGAGAGCATTGAGATGGATAAGGAGAGGAACCAAATCCGTTTTGAGATGAGGGGACTCCTGGTCCACAATGAAGACCTCTTTCGGACAAACACCCAGCTCCAGGTGGAGATGAAACGGACGAGAGAAAAGATGGCGGAACTGGAAATGGAGAATTCTGCTCTGAATGAGCGCTTGATACAGCAGGAGGTATGACAGCTCACACTTTATGCAAACGTCACAGCAGACTGAACGTAATGTACCATCTGCATAAAATACATTTGTCTGAGGATGAAGTTCATTGTGGCTGTATGAACTGTAAGATGTTTCTTGTTATGCTAATGGAGTAGTATGGTCACTTCCTGGGTCCAGCTTCTAATGCTCTGTGTGGAGTTTGCATGTTTCTCCTGTGTTTGCATAGATTTCCTTCCAGAGACATGACAAATCCAATCTGTTTTATGGTATATACCTCCTAGGGTAGGCTATAGCCTCAATGTGGTCCTACAATAGATAAGTGACCATGGAATATGGATGGATGGAATTCTGACTGATGGCCGAGAGAAAAAAAATTGCGCATTAATGACTTGTTTTGTTAGCTGTCTAAATCTAGATAACGTACAGAACCGTTATGCAAAAAAGAATAATACATGGATATCCAGTTTAAAAAAAATGTAATTCCCTGTTTTAATATAGACTAATTGTATATGCCACCCCCACACAGCATTGGCATCAGAAACCTCGCAATATACATTTAATTAGGATAATGCTCTGTTTCTTTATATACATCCTGATTTAAAGTTATGAACAATGGTTATTATGAAATATAATTTATGTATTATCTGATTTGTCATGGAATTAAACAATTTATACCATAAAAGACAATACAGTCGGGCCTCCGTATCCATGGGGGATTGCTTCCAGGAACCCTCGTGGACACCAAAATCTAAGGATGCTCCCTTATAAAAATGGTGGAGTATTTGCATATAACCTATGCACATCCTCCCATATATTTTAACCCTTTTCCCATGATAATTTCCCCATGTGAAATTTGCCTACCGTTTAATGATGCTCTGGGGTCAGATTGACCCCAAACATGGGATAGGGGTTAAATAATCTCTAGATTACTTATAGTACCTAATACATGTAAATGCCATGTAAAGTGTCATTATAATGCATTATAATATAGATTAACACTGCACCCGGTTCCATTGCATTGTTATATGGTTACATCTGTGAATGTGGAACCAGTGGCTAAAAAGGGCCGACTGCAATTGTGATATTTTAATAGAATCTATGCTGATTTTTTTTTTATCAACCAGTGAAACAACCAGCATTTTATGTGTTGATTTCTATAGGGTGTATGCAAACCCAAAAGACAGCTGCTTTTCATCACCTGATTAAAACGAAAGCAATCAGCCAGGGTCTTGTGGCTGTATGTTTATGTTTTTCTGACATAAACTCTAGGCTCTGGACCCTAGAGTTTACAGCTGTTTGACTTCTTGTTACACTGTAATCTGTAAAAAAAAAATATTAATTAGTTTTATTATTATTAGTGTTAAATTCTTATGATCAAAGCTCAGATGTAAATGATAAATGCGTAATATGTATCCATATGTATGTTTTGTGTGCAGTGCGAGTTAAAAGAAGCCAGAGACGCAATGGTGGAGGCCAATACTCAAGAATTTGCATTCGGCTTCCTGCAGCAGTCTTTAAAGAACAAGATACAAGATGCTGAAGTACGGCAAGCAATTTTTTGATTATAGTATATTATTATTCAATACATACTTATTATTTAAAATAATAAGGTGATATTCCATATATACTAATTCTACATATTTTTAGAATTACTTTCTAAGCCCACGCAAACATCTGTCATCAAAGTCATTATTCCTTGAAGGGAAATGCATGTAAAAATGTGCCTGGAATTTATTGTGCTGCAGGAAGCGCTTGAGAAGCAGACGAAACATTCCCAGACATTATCGGAAAAGCTCTGGCATATGGAGCGTGAACTGGAAGAGCTAAGGGTAGAAAAAGAGATGTGTGATAAGAGGACTGTGGAGCTGAGCGACGCGGTGCTCCGCCTAGAGGCCGAGGTACAGTATCTGCAGCTTCTGCATAAAACCAGCCGAGCGGGAATGTTTGTGAATGGGTCTGTTTGGAATGTTAGGAAGTTAATGTTCCCTTTTTGTTTGTTAAATTTTGAAAAACATATATTGGCAAGGATGTAAATCAAATATAGTTCTGATAATGCAAATATAACACCCTTAATTACTGATTGCTCCAGTTATACAAGGCAAAATTCCTCCATATGTTTATATTGTTAGGTGTTTAGTAATTTCATGCAGTTATAATCTGTCCCAGGCTGTGCATTTCTGGGCACTTGTGTTGCATAAAGTCAAACTGAAACAGAGAATCAATTTGTGACATGTTCTGTTAGAAGAGGGATTGCCCTTTCTGACTGCAATCACTTGCAGCTGGGAGAAGCCGTAAAAGCTGCAAGTCAGTCGGCCACGGAGCTGAGCCTCCACCTGAAGCTGAAGAATGAGGCCCAGCTGCAGGTGGAGGAGCTGGAGGAGAGTCTGATGGAGAACACGCAGGAGCTGGAAAAGGCGCAGCAGATGATCCGGCGGCTACAGGGAGAGGTCTGACACCCTCACTGCTACTTTCATTCACTCCTGCGGTTTTTATCATTAATTTTATATGCTTATTATCCTATGGTTCTAAACTCACCAGTATTTTTGGTAATTGTTCTAGAGTAGGAGTTTATA
>JAODKL010000118.1:23906129-23925624 GCA_026780765.1 Petrocephalus schoutedeni
TAATTTTATATGCTTATTATCCTATGGTTCTAAACTCACCAGTATTTTTGGTAATTGTTCTAGAGTAGGAGTTTATATGCCCTGGACCCATTCTCGGAATGTTTTTGGTAACACTTTACTTGAGTGGGCACAAATAATAGTGGTAGTAGTAGTACACTCTTACTTAATGTAACTCTCGCTCTGCCTTGGCCTTGGTCTTGTCTGGCTCTAGCCCTGCCTTGGCCTTGGTCTTGTTTCGGTCTCACCCTGCCTTGGCCTTGGTCTTGTCTGGCTCTAGCCCTGCCTTGGCCTTGGTCTTGTTTCGGTCTCACCCTGCCTTGGCCTTGGTCTTGTCTGGCTCTAGCCCTGCCTTGGCCTTGGTCTTGTCTAGGTCTCACTCTGCCTTGGCCTTGGTCTTGTCTCCGTCTCGCCCTGCCTTGGTCTTGGTCTCGCTCTGCCTTGGCCTTGGTCTTGTCTGACTCTAGCCCTGCCTTGGCCTTGGTCTTGTTTCGGTCTCACCCTGCCTTGGCCTTGGTCTTGTCTTGGTCTCGCTCTGCCTTGGCCTTGGTCTTGTCTGGCTCTAGCCCTGCCTTGGCCTTGGTCTTGTTTCGGTCTCGCCCTGCCTTGGTCTTGTCTGGCTCTAGCCCTGCCTTGGCCTTGGTCTTGTCTAGGTCTCACTCTGCCTTGGCCTTGGTCTTGTCTTGGTCTCGCTCTGCCTTGGTCTTGGTCTTGTCTTGGTCTCGCCCTGCCTTGGTCTTGGTCTTGTCTTGGTCTCGCCCTGCCTTGGTCTTGGTCTTGTCTCGGCCTCGATACACTCTGGTCTTGGTAATGACTTGATCTCGGTTTAGGTGGTCTTGGCTACATCACTATCGCGTACTGAACCCATGTTCATTTGTCATTAATTAATCGTAACGGTTTATGAATTTCATAGTTACTATATTTGTTCATGATTTATACTTGCGTAGTAACTGAGTGCCTCCTCAAGTATGTTATCATGTTTTTAAATGCATAAAATAAGACACAAATATCTACAATTTCTATTGGTGAGAGGTACAGTATTGCTAATTCTACTACAGTGTACACAACTAACTCAGTACATTAACCATTGTACCATTAATTTCAGAGAGAACCAACAAATTTACACTCTTTAAAGAATATCAGTGGTATAAGTGACCTGGAAATAAGGAAAACAATAGGGATGTCTCACTAACAAATACCAAGCCTTCTACAGCATTTGTAATTTTTATTTTTGCATATATTGTCACACACATAGTACCAGTTAAATGTTTGGACACACCTATCTATAGAAACTCTTTTATCTGTACTATTATCTGTGGGTTGGGATTCAGAAGGTGTCGACTAAAATCCCTCGGTCGACAGAGCAATCCCAACATTGGGTCCTTGAGCAAGGCTTTTAATCCCAATTTCTCCAGGGACTAGCTGACCCTACCTTCACCTCTACACCAGTTTCATGAGGTAACCTCATGTCAATAAGTCATTTTGTGGATATGCATGTTTGACCCAGATTGCGGAGAAGCTGACTGACAAGGAGAAATCTCTGGAGGAAGAGATCCAGTTGCGGGAACGCATCCAGCTGCAATGCAAACAGGCTGAGAGGACGGTAGAAGATCTGCAGATGGAGCTGGAGGCAATGGTCCAATCAAAGGAGGAAGTTGTGAAACAGCTGAAGCAGACCCAGGTACCTGAACATTTTCCCCAAAGCATGTAGATATGATAATAAGTTCTTATTAATCAAAATATTTTAAAACCACCACACCCATGTTGTTCTTCAAAAATTTATACTGATCCACTATAAATATTTCATTTTAAAAATTAAATCAACTTAATTGCTGCACAGTATAGACATTTATGGTACAATTCAACAGATTTATCATTTTCATGTTTATCATTCATCTTGAATGTTGGCAGACTTTTTCAACAATTTAAAGTCTATATAAAGATGCTTCCCATGACCATTTCCTCAGGAGAAGGTAATTGAGCTGGAGAGTGACCTAGAAGAGGTGCTTGACAATGAGCAGAGGTCGGCCAGTAAATACAAAAGAGCCAGTGAACAGGTAAGTCCTCCAAATGTGTATTATTGCTAATCTTCTACATTCTCTTCTGCAGAGTAAACCTTTGTATCACTGGCAACTCATAAAAACTTGAGATTATATCCAGTGACGGGAATAACTGCAAATTATGTAGTACTTTACTTCTGAGCAAATTTATTATTGCTGTGTAATTTGAATAATTTGCACTCTTGCACTTGCAATTTATTACTAAATATGTTGTATGTTTGTGTGTATGTTTTATTTAATCCTTTTCCCGTGATAATTTCCCCATGTGAAATTTCCCTACCGTTTAATGATGCTCTGGGGTCAGACTGACCCCAAACACGGGATAGGGGTTAAACAGCTGCTATTTACTTTTCACTAAATACTATTATTTTTACTCTGAGCTGTAGACTAACAAAACAGAACATGTTGACTGACTTTTTCATAAGGAAGTCATTTTTTCTTCAGGCAGAACAACTTCAAATGAAGCTGATTCAGGAAAAAGACCTTAATGACCAACTGGAATATGACAAAGTCATTCTGGAAAGAGAGGTATGCAGCATTGTGTGTAGGGGGAACAATAATAAGAATAATTTTAAAGGTTTACATTTTTAAATCATATCAGAATTGCTTATTATGGATTTTTATATGTGACTGCAATTTTAGTGATTGTTACACATGTATATTGTTTGTAGTATTATTTATGCATATATTTTAATTTTCAATATGAATATTCTTTGTTGAAATGCTACATTCTGAGGTTTCTTAGCAACAAATGTATTCAATCACCTCTGTGCTACAGCTCAAGGACCTACAGAAAGAGATACAGGAGCTACAGAATACCAAGGTTCCAGATGACATCATCACCAAATTTCAAAGCAAGATCAAGGATCTGGAGAACTTGCTCCGCACAGAGGAGAGGTAAGTTGTGGCTATAAAAGGCCACCCCAAAACGTATCTATGTTTCTGCTTGTACTAGTCTTTATCTTTTAAATGTCTTTGTAGTCAATCTTTGGTTATATGCATCATGTATTTCTCAAATATTATATCTGGTACGCAACGTCTCAGTGGGTCGAGCAGCTGCTAGCATGATGGATCTATTCTGTATCTCATCCACTGCTTGAATGTGTCATTGTGACATTCCAGCACCAAAAAAAGCTGGCTGCAGAAGAGGGTGAAAAAATACAGATGATTATCGAATGAGGCATCATGGCGAAAATATTGTCCCACATATTCAAAATGATAGCATATACACTCTCCTCTGAGCACTCACTGTGGCCCAGAATAGAAGAGTAAGTCCAAGATAGTGAGATGATTTGTCGTGTTATATATATGACAAATGAAGCATATTGATGAAGGACCCCATGGTAGATGATTGCAGCATTTTCACACATTAGCCAACAATTTCTCAATGGCTAAATATTTTCCTTCTAGATGCGCGAAACGAACCTTGTCAAAATATGCATTGTTATGGAACACATTCATATTAAGCTCAAGCTATTCCAAAAGCCACTTGCTCTTTTTACATATTTTATTGACTTCTACAACTAATGGGATTCAAAACATGATACCACAAACTGGACCATCCACCCACAATGTCAGGTTTTCTGCAGTCCTTGAGAGTTCAGTACAGTGCTTAAAAGGGGTAACTGTCTGGACGTGGGGACTACACTAGAAAGACAAGACAACCAAAACAAACCAAAAACCAGACTCCAGCATCTTGGCACACCAGATGTAAAATTCTGGCAACCCCGAGACTGCAAACCTAGAAACAAGATGCTTGAATAACGCCGCTCCCAAAGGGTAGCTCCTGATGTTCAGGGACTAGGAATATCCCAGAATAAATGTAGACTAAGGCAATAACATAATGGGACTCCAACCTGGAACGCAACTAACAAAAATGCCCCAAATGCCCCTGGTTTCTCAGATTTAGGACTTCAACTAAGACCAGCAGAACATCCAAGATGAATTGGCTGAATGGACATCAAAAACCAAAATGTTTCTCAAAAATACAAACCAACTAGGGGTATCTCTGCAGTTGCTGGGAAACCTCCTCTGAGTCTGTACCAGGCTCAGTATTCTGTCACATCACAGGACTCAGAAAGCTTGGTTAAAATACATTTTATTGACTTCCACAACATATATGACCCAAAACCGAACATTCCCGAAGTGGATAGTTCAGGTTTATAAAATCAAATCCAGACCAATATTTTGTTTCAACCAAATCTTGGTCTGGATTTTTACTTTCTGGATATGAACTATCCCCATCTGGAACATCCAAAATCAGATTGCCCGCATATGCCAGATTTTCCGCCCGAAACTCTTTGAAACCATTGGACATCACAGCAGAGGATACCATCATCAGGAACATGTACCCCAAAAAATGGGGGTGAAATACAAATACAAGAGAACCAAAAGGAACGTAAAGCAAAATTCTGGACATTTAGCACATGGCTGCAGAACTCCAGATAACTAAAACCACAAAGCCAAAAGAAAGTTGCCAGCAGTCATCAGTGAGGACGAAACACCAGAAACCACCGAACAAAAACCCACATACTGTATAAGTCACTTATTCAAAATCAGCACGACAAACGACAGGACACCAATGCACTTAAGGAGCTATGATAACAATGACACTGAGCCTTGAGCAAAACAAGCCTTTCAATAGACATTAGAGCTGGTTAATTCCGGTTTAAAACAAAGTGCAAGTATAAATCATTGTTTGCCAGTAAAAGAACATTTTGTCCCTTTTCTGTACAAATAAAATGCCACATGTTGACATGCACAGTATTGCTCAGTTTTGCGAATAAATTGCAAATAATTCAGTATTGTTCAAATCCAGTGCTGTTTGAACCTTTTTTACTTTTTTATAAAGCAATTTTCATTGTCTGTGAGTTAATGTATTTACTTGAAATGTTTAGGAACAAGGTCATGCTAACAAACAACATTGGAAAGCTGGAAAAAAAGGTCAGCGAGCTGATGGAGCAGATTGAGGAGGAGCACAAGCTGGCCACAGAACAGAAGGAGCTGGTAGGAACATGAGAATGTCGCCTTTCTGGGTTTCCTAAAGGGGTCCAATTCTCTATTCTTTATCTATTGCTGTGTTTTTATGTGTGTACAGTTTTAACTCCTTGAAAACAATCTGCCTTTCAATAATTCCCAGTGTTTGATTGATTGCCCTTGATTGAGCCTTGACTTTGTCCTGTGTCACAGATGACCCAAAGAATCCGCTCTCTGAAACGGCAGCTTAATGACAGTGAGGAGGAAGCGAGTAGGAGGGAAGCGCAGCACCGGCACGTACAGCGGGAGCTGGCAGAGGAACGTGAGGCCACGGCACGCCTGCAGAAGCAACTGCTGGACCAGCACCTGCAGACCAAGTACACCTTCCCTCATACAAGCCAGTCTTCACTTAGACACCACATTTAAATATTTCAATTAATAAGGTTGACATTTTTCTTTTTCAAAACAAACATAACATATCAAGCACTGTATCTTATAATTCAGTAACTGTGAATGTAATTATTTAGGAGTTTATCTACTGTGAGATGAACATGAAATGACATAGCCTCATGTTCCTTTTTTAGGTGGAAGACTCTTGAAAATCGCAGATTCGACCTGGATAAAGAGGTTGAGCAGGGAACTGATTCCATGACGAACAGGGACTAACGTCAAAATCTTTCACTGCAATGGCAAATGCACGTGCACAAAAAAATGTATATATCAGTTTAATTCAGTCCAAACTCAAGCCCAATGTATAAAACTTTGTGACACAAGTCTGTCAGAAAGTGACTTCAGAGACCAATTACAATATAAAAGGAATTGATGATTTCCATGAGATTGATTGGACTAAACAATGCACTGAATGGGATGATATTTATAATTGCTTTTGAGTCTGGTTTCATATATACTGGGAAAATGTAAGTCTGAAGTTTTAAACATAAAACTCATTTCTTTCCAAGACAGGACAGAGCAGAATATACTGTAGCAAAGACATTACTTGAACAATAAACAGATTCATAGAATAAAGTATTATTTCGATATGTATTATATATTTAAATATAAATGTATTCATATTAAAGAAACATTTAAATGTATTCTATACTAATATATTAAATATATATTATATTTTATATAAGTAAGACTGTTGTTACTGGTATATACAAATTTTTATAGGTTTTGAAGGTAAATTTCAGATATCTGAAACTATTCTATGGGCATTGTCCAGGAGACATTGTTTTGTCAGAAAAGTCAGTACCACTCATTTAGAAGAGGTATTTTTTGGGAGAACATAAAATGGAATAGGTGCTTTTGCTAAAGATGCCATGGTGCCATACTTGGATTTAGCGGGTTAGGCTTCCCAGAATATAAATCAAATTGTCACTGTTACACTAAATGGGAATTTTCTGTTGTTTTATAGTTAGACATTGACAGTTATTAGAAGGAAGGGTATGTATGGTGTTAAAGCAAATAAATCAGATTAAAAGAAACTAAATATACCTCATTTTTGGAATTGAAACTTTAATGGTCCTTGGTGCTAGGTTTACGCTAACCTATTTTTTATTATTTTTTGTGTACCCAGGTTTTCAGAACACTTAAATGTAATGAGTTGCTATCCGGTCTAGGATCAGGCCATAACATAAAGGAGAGTGACTGTGTATGATGGTACAATACAAAGATTTATTGGTATATTAATTAGGGATGCAACGATTGATTGAGTAACTCGAATAACTCGATTACAAAAAATCCTCGATGCACATTCTTTGTACTGCTCAGTGATCACCGTGTTTCACACGGAGGATTATTACTGTTACCGTGTTGCGGTGAAGTGTCTGTATTAATACGTGTGCTTTTTATGTGCTGCAGCCCTAATATTAATGAATTGTGGAGATACGCAGTTAACTGTTGGCAATATGACAAGTAGAAATATGCTAACAAATACAAAGTACTAAACAGTAATAAATATTCTGTTTATAATTTCCTTTAAATCATTGAAATTACTGCAGGCAAGCGACCAAGTCGAGTTTGACGTATGCCGAAATGACGTATACCAGGGTACTGCTGTATTTGGAGTGTGGGAAAAAGTGATTTTTTTAAATCTTGATTAGCCTTAGTGGCATAAACTAGTGGACGGTATAATCAAAATAAGGAAGTCACCTCTGTACCACTGTACTTTTCAAACAAACTTTATTAACTTGGAAAAAAAACCATATGCATTCAAACATTTAAAGTGAAATGTACAACAGTAGTAGGTGTTCCTCAGATGCATCAACCAACCTTACAATAAAAGTAAAAAATAAGATCAACATTTTCCACAAACAAGTGAATGATATAGAACAAAACAGCATTTTTTCCAAGTACTTTTATTTTATTCATCAAAGCACTTTTATTTATTGTTTGCATTTGGTAGGTGTTTCAGTATCTGCAAAGAAACAGATTGATATATCCAACTGATACATTGATTAAACCTACAGACAAGTTTGACTATTTCAAAGTGAATCTCAAGCTAATCATGCAAAGGGTGTGCATTAAAACATACTATACTCTGGTAAAATGTAATTAATGCATGCACTCCAGAATATGCAAGCACAGTAATCTTTAAAGAATTTAATTTTTTTTTAATTATGCAATGCATATGTTCAATAACAAATCTTTAGGACATCTAATTCAACATATTATATTACTACATACAAATTCTATTTTATATTTCATATAACAAAATATATAGTTCCAACTTTTAAAGCTTTAAATAGATTAAATGTTTTTATACCACATAGTTGTTAAATATTCATTTCCTTGATTGGTCCATAAATGTGTTAGTCCTTTTACTTTTACTGCTCAGATTTGAAGAAGATACAACTTTGATAACTTTTGATATCAATGCGCCGGTGTACAATTCCTTATAACAATCTATCAAAATCAAATTACAATATAACAAACTGCACAAGTCATATTAATATTAAGCAAAACTAAAACTATGGGAACAAACATCTGATATTTGTGAAATATAAAAGTCATCTGCAAAAATCTCCACACGTGCACTGTCCATTAGAACGGCAGTGAAAAAGCTACAGGGTACCGACCAAATGCTATAGGAAATGTTTGAGGTAAGTCCCTAAAACCCAAATTCATTAAGAGAAATGGAAACTTTAAATAGAGCAACTGAAAAGAATCCAAACTCCACAAGCTTGCAATCTCCAGAATTCGGTTTGTTTACGGTCCCACTTTACAATCGTAAACATGCAACTTTAAGTTTGACAAAAAGCAAAACATCCTGATCATAAGAATCCAGTGATGATCATTTGCAACTACGTTCTACATGCTAGCCAGCCAAAAATTTGCTTTTTTCTTGTCTTTACAGAACCTGTTTTATTTTGTTGATATTGATGTTAATAATACACACCTACAAATGTCATGTTGGGCAGGCAGTCATGGTCCTAACCACTGTAGGTATGTGGTTATAGAAAAATAAACCACTTTCTTGTCAAAACAAAATGATCTCTTTAAAAAAGCTTTACAGAAATAACAGAAAAAGTGAAGGAAAAATAAAGATCCGTCCACCAATCAATCTTCTAACCACTTATCCTGGTTAAGCTCAATTAGCCCATCCCAGGCTGCACAGATCACAAGGCATCACAGGCCCTAGACAGAATGGCAGGACACACACAGACACACAAAATTATACTTTGTGAGCAATTTAGACACCAATTCACCTAACTTTAGTCTACAGGAAGAAACCAGAGAACCTGGAGGAAACAGACACAGCGTGGGGAGAAAATGTAGACCTCATGCCACAGACGGGTAACAAACCCACAACCCAGGACATGTGAGGCAACACCTCCGAGACAGAACAATAAAGATATTTTATAAAAATTCGGTAACAATGAAAGCTGCCAAAATACTCATAATAATGTATAATGTATTAGTAAGATATCTGACAAACACTGAGTCTTTATCAAAATTAGCTGTAAAAGACAAGGTTGGTCACTTCGAGTCAAAGTGAAAAACGTTGAGTACTGGCATGTGGTCAGAAAAGATTCATTAGTAGCACTTTCATTCTTAAGTCATAAACTTTTTACAGCAAAGCTGTTATCATTGTTAGCACTATATCAGAGAGCTGTGCAAGGTACCAGACAAGCAGAAACATTTCACACACGTGACTCAGTGCACATAATTAAATAACTGTTGGCACATTATCAGTCTTCAAGCGATTCATTAAATTCATTTTAAAGTGCTTAATAACAATAAATAGGAAAAGGAAACTGGCAAAATCTGTATCATAATATTTATATAAGACTACACAATTTTTAATTGATGATTGTGGATAATTAAGTAAATGCAAACCATGCTGTCAGCTGAATTCTGTTCCCTTTTCTATAACAGCTTAGCCAGACCTAAGAGAGAAAGCAATATGGCACAAGGTGGCAGATATTCTGGAAGATTACCATTACAGGCCACATACAAAGGGCAGCTAAGAGGCACCAGTTCACCGACCAATATGCCTTTGGACTGACGACTCACGCAGACTGCACATACACAGAGCCAAGTATAAGCATAAAATCCACAACCTTGGAGGCGTGAGGCCACAGTGGTAATCACTGAATCTTTGGGTAGTGATGTGGAGGCTCAGAAAAAATCTAGGGGAATAATATAGCCAGAACTAAAATAATAGTTACTGGGAAAGTAAAGGATACAGAAAAGGCTGTTTCATATTTTGGTTATGACACAGGGTTTTATACAGTAAGAAAACCCATATTTCAAAGGTTAAAAAAGGAATCTTATAGTACCCAGAATGCACATTTGATTTTTGAAAGTTCCTACTCAATAGAATGAGGTTATACATAATTCTTCCCTTTATATTATTAGATTGTGCATTAAAGTACGAAATGTTTTTTTTTATTATGCATTATTATTTGTGCTGTCACTTGATTTTGAAAAAATTCAGGAGTTACATTTATATTTAAATTAACATGAGAGATTTTTGTACATGTTTAGCAATTGTGAAAACAAACTGTGCCACATCTCTGGTAAAATATGACAGGGTTGCTAACTCTTAAGCATTTGGTGTGACACGCTTTCAGAGTTTTAGCTACATCAAAAGTGTTGGGGCAGTATGCAAACCCTACAGACTATCTACAAGGTAATAAAATGCTTAAATACATCTAAACGTGTGCAGACTTGTCTCAAATTGCAGACCTCACTCCACCCAGCCAACCAAAGTTCACAACCCTTATATGAACATTTATGATTTCTCAGTATTTTTTTTCTATATTACTGATAATGGACCTAAAGAACTGAATATAGAGTAAATGATCATAAAATATGTCTGAGAAAAGCTCTATGGGGTTTCTGCCTGAATTCTGACATTTTTAAATACACAAAGAACATAAAGCCATTGATATTTATTTGTTGCTATATTAGCCAGCTCAGATAACTGGTTAAGGTAAACAACAGGGTACATTTTAACAACTAACGGCACGCGTCAGACATGCCTTACTGATACAGTGCCCTCCATGATTTGGGACAAAGACACAGTTTTCCTTGATTTACCCCTCTGTGTTGTAATTTACACATGGTGAAACTGAAATGTATGTAATACTTTTTAATTGATGTCTGGAATGTGCACTTAAATCACATCTGAATTGTTTGATTTGAAATTTTAAACTGAGAAGCAGAAAGGTAACTCGAGGAAAAATGTGTCTTAATCCCCAACATTACGGAGGGCACTGTATCTTTGTGATTATCTTCAATTTTAGTTTCGCACTTCTCAATAATATTATCAAAATTCATTATCAAACCATTCAGAAATCATAAGTGAAAATAATAACATTAAAGCCAAATTCAGCTGCAGTTTTCTGGAGGAATGATGCCACTCCGCAAAGGAAGTGTATTTATACAGCGGACGCTTCTGCGCTGCAACTGTCCCCATCGCGGTTTTAATATGTTGCAAGGTTGGCATAAGAAATCATTTTTTGGGAATTTTGCAAAAGCTACAGACAACAATCAGAAAGTTCAGTAACTCATAAATACATAATAAATATGCACGGTGCTGGTTTGGAGGCCGCCAAGCGTTTATATGGCAGCCTTTCAGGTGATATCTCGCAGTGATCTTTGTAGCTCGCGTTTCACGTATCTTTATTCGTCATATGAATGCTCACTTCCCTTGCCAAAATTTAGCACATTTTTCCAGACCGCGGGAGGCTTGCGCCGTTAACCCCTGCAATGTGGAAGGGTCAACTGTATAATAGCAATAGTCAAAGATCCTAATGGACTATTAACAGAAGAAGCCCGTGGTCCTGGCTGAATGTGCGTTTGCGTCTAACCTATACATCTGTGTGGCGCCAGGTATGAGAGGCCAGGCAAACCAATATGGAGTTAAAAGCTAACAAGCACATTTCTTCTCATTGGGTGATATTGCTTCCAGTTTGCTGATTCCTTCCCCGCTGTGTGTCTCCTGAGCTGGCTTGTCCACACATTGTTCCATGCGCTTCATCACCAGATCCAGGAGAGTAATAACGGCCTTGTCCACCTCCGAACCTGTTGCCGCACTTGTCTCAAAGTAAGGGATCCTATACAAAACAGGCACAGACGCGTTCTCCAAACTGTCAGCTCAAGCAAACCAGCTATTCACACAGATACGAGGCTCATTTTCACGTTTGAGAACATTTTAGTGAGTTAATAACTATTTTGCCATTTTGGATTAAATGGTTTTGATGCTAGCAGTTCAATCTGGTATTGCAGTAATTAGCAATAATTTCTAACTTTTAAAACCAGCAATGCAGGTGAAACCTACCCATAAGCTAACTGGCACTCTAAGTACAGTGTGCTTTCATCTAACCATGAATGACCTAACCATTTGTTCAATATGTATGACAATGTAATATGCGGAGTGTGTTTCCTGTTCAATAAGATTGGCTTTATTTATTATTATGACCCAAGGAAGATCAGATCACAACTGCCATTTCTGCATATAACAGATAATACAAATTCCAAAAGACTGACATGCTTTCTGTACAATCTTTACATATTACCCATCAATGCACCTTATAAAGAACATAAGAAAACGTATAAAGAACGGCACCACCTTGCACTTACCCGTATTTATCTGCTAGCTCTTTAGCCTGCTTCTCCTGCACCTCTCTCTGATCAGCCAGGTCTGCCTTATTTCCTACTAATACTATGTCTGGATTTTCACAGTATGCATTCGCTTGGAGCTGGCCTGCAACAAAATCACACAAGATGAATGAAGGTTACATTTACATAGCACTATTCAAGACACCCAAAGCACATCAGAGAGTAAGTGGGAAGACTTCATCCTTCACCGCCGTTATTCTGTGCTAGTACACTCAGCACACAGTGGCTATATATAGGGAATGATTAGGAGGCCAGATGTGTGAAGGCCTCAGGGGGTCATTTTAGCCAGGACCACCCGTACTCTTTTGAACGATGCCTAGGGATCTTTTATGACCTCAGTATTACATTTCATCTGAAGAATAGTGCCATTTTTACAGCACCCCCATCACTACACTAGGGCAATGGGATTCATACCAACCACAGGAGGGGCTTCCCCTGTTGGCCACATCGACACCTCTCCAGGTAGACTGGAGACAACACTCAATCAACAGTGGTAAAGCGCTTAATTTAACAAAATGTTAAAAGCACTGAAGCCAGCTTGGAGATAGTAATTTAAGGACCAATAGAGCAGTTTATAAAACAAATGAAATGGACCGCTGCTCGTTATGAGTGAACAGACTTCTGGTACAGATTCTTGAAGTAATATCTTCTACAGACAGCACAATAAAATTAGAAATATGCCGAAAGATAGCAACAAAGGCTCAGTGCCTTCAGGTTTCTCTTACACCGCTAACCAGGAGCAGCAACAAAAATATGGCGGTCCCCAATTCAAGGGGGACACAGACAAGTAGCAGTCCTTCAGCCCAGCTAAGTTCAGCAGCTCCAGCAAGGCAGTCATCCACCAAGCTGTCTGCTCATAGAGCCAGTGGCAGCACACACAGCTGGCTTACCCTTCACCTTCTCTCCAGCTTTCCTCCCAGCATGGGCGTTAAGCCTTGCTAGAGAAGGCTATCCTACCCCCAGCTGGGGCAATTATCAGATGCAAGCCATGTCCTGTTGGCACTCCTTGTGGCCGACGGTGAGGAAACCATGGTTACCATTGGCCTGCATGGTGGTGACCACTGGTGTGATTCTGGCGGGCCGTCGGGGCACAACAGGACTGAAAGGCTTGGTACCCTGGCATTGTATTCAAGTGATGCACTGTTCTTCCCAAAAAGTAATTAAAAGATCTTTCATCATCCATAAAAATGTTTGGTTGGCAGTGGAACAGAGCAAAAAATGCTGTGAAAAAAATACTATTCAAACTTATTCGACAAAGACATTCTAAAATGACCCGGATAATATTATTATAGAATTAATTGTATTTCAGTGATATTTCAAGCAAACTGTTGATGTTTAACCAGTATAACAGCTATTTAAAATAGTTTTCTATAAAAATATTTATTTTTGATATCCATCCATCCATTTTCCATAATCGCTTATCCTGTTCAGGGTCACGGGGCCTCTGGAGCCTATCCTATCCATTAGTGTTCTGTGTCCTTTTTAAATATGATTGCACTATGTGTACCATCTTTGCACCTTGTCTGTTTGGCACAATATGTATGTCCATCCATGCTCTATGTTCTTGCTGCTGTACGCATCAGAATTTACCCCTGGGATCAATACATTTAATCTCAATCTTAACCTTTAAATGGTGTTTGTATTAGTGAGTGAATCAAACTGAGGAGGAAAAGCAGAGTTGTCTCAGGCAGATAGATAAAAATTGGGGACCGCCAATAGCCAAGTACAGTCAGTGTCACAGCTACAAAAACATCTTTAAAGAGCTGTGACCACCACTGCAAAATTATCAAGAAGTTTAAGGCCCATGTTAGCCAAGTTAGCCATAGATAACTAGAGGGTATGTGCTCTTTAGCCTCTTGGACTGGCCTTATCCTGGTTTGTTTGGTGTGCAGTGTTATAACTCTCCTCAGCCACAGTTTGGGGATACAACATTGGAGTCAGCAAGTATTCATGAAGAGGATACCTGCTGTTTCCCAATAACCAGCCACCAGCAAATGCATCATCCAACACACTCCAAAGCTGGACCAGATATAGGCATTACATGCACTCCCAGGCCACTTGGCCACAGTGTAAAAAGTCCATGATGACTGCATATCACCTAGACATTTGGATCTAGTGCCAAGAATCCTTGGGATTGAAGGGGCTGGGAGTCTGAATAGGGTTGAGAGCTCCATCCACTGCATCCACTTAGGATTGAAGTGCTTGGGAGTATGAATAATAATAATAATAATAACAATACTATATTTTATTTGTAACACACTTTACATTTGAAACAAATCTCAAAGTGCCACAAAATAAGACATAATAATGATAATAATAATAATAATAATAATAATAATAATAATAATAATAATAATAATAATAGGGCTGAGCGCTCCAACCACTGCACCTAAAATGCCAGATTTGTCAGGAATAGCATGAAAAACAAATTCAGCATCATGCAAGGCATCCCCTTCTACTGGAAACTGCATGAAGTCGCGTGCATGGTGCAACGGGAATGCGATCAATGTGTCCACAGATTTGGACACGGCATTGCAGAGGCCATGTGCATGGCTGAAAGCCTGGCACAGAAGCCGCGCAGTGAGACTGAGGGCAACATTTCGGAGTGTTACTTTTTAAATTCATCCTGCGGTAGTCCAAGGAGGCTCATTATTTCACCCCAGGGTAGAGGTCTGCGCCGGATCAATTTCTTAGGTCCGCTCCCTCCCGCTTTCCCTCCACTCTCCCTGCCACCCACAGAGTCTTTGAACTTGACTCCTGCCTGCAAACCCACAATTGAAATTCTCTCCTCTAGCAGCAAATGAAAGCAAATAAGCACAAATATACACAAATGAAGAGTATATATATATATATATATGTATGTGTATGTGTGTGTGTGTGTATATATAAATGCAAAAGATTTCAATCATGAAATATCATTATTGTGTACATCACAACATAAATCTGTCAGAATGGTTAGTCTCGGGATCTTCAGCCAGCAGAGCTGCATGACATTTACAGTTAATTTATTATATGGCTTGATTGAAATATTATGAAATATTTTGTTCTGCTGACACCCACATCTTATAAATCTCGGCCCATTCCCACCCGAGAAGGAAAAATATGTTTCTTTGAGTCGGCTTATTTTCAGGTAGAGAATACAGAAAAAGCTTTACCCTCAACAAATACGCTACATTAAACATTTAACAGTTAAAACAGGCTATGTTTTTTAGATAATAGCAAGCTGGTCATGCATATTACAACAGCGTTTGCAGTTAACAGACTGTAGATCAACACAAACAAAATTAATTAGTCTGTCGTTTCAGTTTTTGGTGCAGTTTTGATTTGCTTGCAACTGGCGTGAATGTCAGTGTAGTCTGGCTCTTTTAAACTGAACACAAGCAGCATTTTAGCCCTGAAGTACCAGACTTGTGCCCAGTGTATGTTAGCACTTTGTTGCATTTGTCACAGTGGGGAAAAACCAAGTGCTTCGCAATGTAGTTACTTACAAACTGTGGTAAAGTTAGCCTCATATTCGAAATTCAGTTTTCCGGCTTTAATACCTTTTAACCAAAGAAAATTATGACAGCATTTTGATGTGCAGCACACAGATTATTTGGACACTGATTATTTATGCAGTTTAAGCCATTTCACAATTTCTGCAAAATCTTGTTAATAGCTAAGAAAATAGGTTACTTCAGCTGTAATTATATGTTGTTTTTGCATTTTGGGTTCATGGCAACTGCTGCAGGCCCCTGTCACTTACTCATCCAGTTCCTGACATTCAGAAAGCTCTGCTGACTGGTGAGATCAAACATAAGCAGGAATCCCATAGCGTCCCTGAAGAAAGCAGTCGTGAGACTCCTGAATCTGGAAAACAAAAAAGTAACAATATTGTTCAAAGGTGAGTTGTTAAAAAGTGTCTATTTACATTACTTCAAATGTTTCCAATACATGTTTCCATCCACTAATCTATTTATTAATCTAATCAGGGTGAGAATAGGCAGGGCAGTTCCCAATTTGTCAACAAATGCTTGGTGCAATAATATTAAGTAATCTGTCATTTTTAAAAAGTTCTCTATTTCTGTGAAGCATATGAAACAAAGCTGATTCAGTCCCAGAAAAGTCTTGGTATGTTATCACAAATCTTTTCCCTTTTGAAATAAAAACAGCAATTACAGCAAAGGAGTCTGTAGGAATACCAGCACTGTACTCCCCAGATGGCACCATCAGCCACTCTGTCCATGCAATCTTTATTCCTTGGGCTATACAAACCAGACCTAAACAATTTCTAGAAGCACTGGAAGAAACATGAAAGCCAACCAGCTAGATTTGGTGGTCGGAAACTTCAGCATTGTCATTTAGCTCAGCCACTGGATGGGATTTGAACCCCCAAACCCTAAATTGCTAACGCAATACTCCATCTGTTGATTCACACACTACTAAACCATGCTTCAGCTTAACTGTTCAGAAAAAAAATTGTTTTTCTATAGAGGGTGATCATGCAATATACAGGACAAATAGTATTGTGCCAACAGTCACAAAACAATTCCCAACAAATCACTTGCTTTTGCTCATTATTGTCACTATACAACAGAATATGAATGTCTTTTCGTGACCAGTTCTTATTTGCCTTTCTCCTCTTCACTCATTTCTTGCTTAATTTCTCATAGACACACAGTCTGTGAATCAGTTCAGCAGAAAGGACAAAAATGATTTGTCTCAGAGATCACATGCAGAGCTCATGCAAAAGCAGCGGCGATAAACTTAAACTGATTTTTTTTTTATCTGTACTACAAAACTGGGCAGCACTATCACCACACACAATGTCCATGTGTGACTCAATATGCACCATCCAGTGTGTTGTTGGTTCCTGCCTTGCACCAATTGCAAAGCAAGCCTATTATATTATATTAATTATATGATATTAAATTGTCATATATATATGATGATTACTCCATGAACCATCAGATTAAATTGGTAGATTACTCGTTTATTGATGTAATCAATAGTGACAGCCCATGTCCAGATCATCACCCTTACAACATGCAATGGTTGAGAGTGATCATATAAAAAATACTTTTTGAGTTACTGTGCTAACAGGATCAAGTTTCTGAAACTGTCCTTTTTTATATTAACTGTCCTTCACAACTCTGTGACTACTTTTAGTTTGTCACCTGCATAATGCACCTGCGAAGGACTAAAGATCCACTAAATATTTTTAGAGTTACTGTGTTCACAAGACCAAGTGTCTCGTTTCCTTTCTTTTCTGTAGCATAATTTTTTGGTGCAATTTGTTCGAAAATGAAATCAAGTGTAGATCTTCATCCATATAATGCATTTGTGAATTAGCAATAAGATCCATCAAATGCGTTTTGACTCATCACAAGGTCAAAAGTTTGCTTTCAGTCCCTACCTTTGCAGCCACTAAGCCATGTTGCTTCATACTTTTGGGGAAATCTATCTCAAAGCTTAATCAGTTTGTCACCATCATCTCCGTCATCTTAATGGTACCAAATGACAAAACTGCTCTGCCTGTTTTTTTTCCCTATCACTTTGCAACGCTGCTTCAATTTTGGGGCGATCTGTTACAAAATCGAATCAGTTCATTTGTCATCCATACAATGCCACAGCAACGTTGGAGAAAGATCCTCATCTAATGGCATCACACATTCCTACAGATTCTTCCCAGGAAAGATTAACATATTCATAGCCCATCAAACCATAGTTTGGGGTTGTCTTACACTTTACAAAGAACTGGATAAGTTAGGTACTCTATCTTGACATGAAACTGTTCCACATAGAAAGCAGTATATAACAAACACCATCTGTTTTAGGGAGACAGGCCTCTTTCCTTTTGGACTTGGATTTCCTATGGGCGGTTGTTATTTTATCAAAAAAAAATTGATGACAGTAAAACCAAACTTTCTCTACAATCTACAGCTGAAAGTACATGAAATTTAACAAATGAATGAATGCTAGATTTCTATAGTGCTTTTCAAGACACCCAAGCACTTGACAACCATCGAGGAGCCACTTCAACCACCATCACTGTGTAGCACCCACCTGGATAGTACAACAGCAGCCATTCTGCGCCAATGCACTTACCCCACAGTAGCTACGGTAGTATATGGGCAGGAGAGAATTCACCAATTAGGTATAAGGGGATAACTCGGATGCTAGATTTGGAAGGACCACAAGGGCCAATTTTAGCCTGGGCATCAGGGTACCACTCTTACTCTTTTCAGGGATGCCCAGGGATCATTCATAACTTAACAGAGTCAGGACCTTGGTGTTACGTCATGTTTTTATTTTGAAGCTAAATTTTGATTGGGAGCATGACATACACATCAAATTGACACACTGCATGCATGTGCCATTCAATCAAGATCCGCTGACTCCAACCACCCACTATGATTGCCAGTCGCCCAGGACATTATTAAGATCAAACTGTTTAAATAAAAGGTTGTCCTTTATTAACCTTAGGCGTTTAAAAGAGCATTTCTATAAAACCTTTCGAAGTAGAAACGGTGTGAAGCAATTACGATTAATTTATAATGGGAGAAATTTAGCGTTCCCAGTCCGAAAAAATAACCGACCAAATCATACCAAATAAACACGTAAGACTTAAAATAAGACTTACATATAGTAAAAGCAGGGATTATATAATAAATACACAGCATCTATAAAGCAGATATAATGTGTGTACATTGTAGTTTCACTTACCAGAAGAGAGTCATGTGTCGCTTAACAACGGGAAACATTCTGAGAAATGCGTTGTTAATAAAATATAACACAAGAATCACAATATAATACGAAATAAGATAATTAATACAAGTACAATACTACTGGAATACAATACTAGTAAAGTGCAAGGGCGGTCATGCACCACTTAACACTGGGGATATGTTCTAAGAAGTGTGTCGTTAAGCGATTTCGTCAATGTGCGAAAATCGGCTGTACTTACACATACCTAGATTATATGGTATAGCCTAAATTATGGCTGGGCGATATGGACCAAAAAATCATATATAGATATTTCTAGATGAACCGCGATACACGATACATATTTTGATATTTTCCCCATAAAGTAATAACAAATATTTCAAACATTCATATGTCAAAAAACTCAAATAAAAAATAAACTCAACTAAAAATAAACTACCCTTAGGTGCGTTTCCCAAAAGCATCGTCAGCAACTTACATAGTTAAATCCAAGCAACTGAATGAGTCCAACTACAGTATGTTAGTTAACAGCAGCTTTTGGGAAACGCACCCCTTGTCGGGTTGTCCTACCTTAGTGTTTCAACAGATATATCTATCAACTGCTACCCTACCAAAAATGTTATCTT
>JAODKL010000118.1:23925724-23959289 GCA_026780765.1 Petrocephalus schoutedeni
CCCCTTGTCGGGTTGTCCTACCTTAGTGTTTCAACAGATATATCTATCAACTGCTACCCTACCAAAAATGTTATCTTCATTTTTATGAGCTGAAATTGAAAGCGGATAGTCCAAAAAAGAAATAACTTAGAATTTAGAAAACGCAAACTAATATTATGTAAGCTGGCATTGCGGCAGTCCGAAATACCTTATCAGGTGTAGTGTTGAAACTACAGACAGCAGATCCCGATAGACCACAATACTTTATCAGAGCATCCTACCTTTATAAAATACTTGGGTAGCAAATTTGTGTCACATTATAAAGCCTACAGAACTCATGTCGAGTAATTCAACAAACAACATACAAGACATTGATAGTAAATCAGCGTGAAACTGATAGTAAAGTATGATCAATGTACTTAATAAAATATAAAAAATGTATGAACTCACAAAAGCACACAAATAAGATTAATTACGCAAGACTGCAAAAGCTGAAACTCAAACCTAAGATAGGACCGATGAATGGGCGGTTCTTCAAACATGAGAAAAGGGGTACGATTTAGTTGTGCGCATGCGCAATACCCAGCGGTAGGACGTTTCATTAGGTTAGGATGAAATGTTAGAACACCTGCACGTATTATTTTACCAACCAGCTCCTCTTCGCTAGCTTGGCTTGTGTCTGTCTCCATGTCCTCGCTGCATGCAGTACTTGTGAGTGAGGGAGAGGGGTGGGTTGTGTTCGGAGAGGGAGAGGAGCGGGGCAGGGCGCAATTGTGTGAAACAGACAAGGAGAGGAGATATAAGCAAACTGGCAGCTCTAGGATAATTTTAAACTATATCGATATAAATGATATTGTCTCGTCCTATATCTCATATGAAAATATATTGATAGATCATAAGAACTCGATATATCGCCCAATCATAGCCTGAAAAACATTTTAAAAAGTACAGTAAATACTTAGTATTTTACTGATTTATGTATTATGTACTGTAGATAACTGTGTCTATTTTTTAAGACTGGCAGCGCAGTCTGTTTGTTTACACCATAATCACCACACACACCCGAGTAATGCTTATGCGCTATGACATGTCTGCGACATTGCTAGTAATTTTTCGGCTCTATTATAATCTTATGGGACCACAGTCATATATGCAGTCCATCACTGACCTAAACATCGTTATGCGACACATGACTGTAGATCTATGATTGGCTGGCTGATAGAACACCAAACACTATTTGCGCTCTTCTCCTTTTTTCATAAAAGCAAAAATCCTCTTCGGATTTCTTTCAATTAGCAAGGTCTTTTGGAAAAGTGACACAAACTTTCGCAAAATGGGGGATACCTGTACAGTCAAAAAGCATATATACTCCTCCATGCCATCCTCCCAATTTTTGAGCAGTCAGATCACATGGCATTAGGAAAATACATGAATGTGATGTGACAGGGTGACAATGAGGAAGCATTTCAGAAAATGTGTAAAATGCAGCGTTGCACAGGATGCCACAGAGCTCTTTGGGTTCTGACATGGTTCTTGAGATATTTGCATGACAAACAAAAGCACATGACACAGGGATGGGCCCAGGGAATGAGTTTTATTTAAGGTACAGGGATTGAAGAAGCAGAAATCAACACGGCAAGACTGGTGGATGCAAACAACTGGGGGAGAAACATGCAGTATGGCGAGAGAGGAAAAAAATAATTCAGGTAGAAAATCTGAGGCAAGTGACACGACAGACACTTGGATAATTAACTATAAACATGAGTTTTTATTAAATGTAATTGCACTCTACAATCTACAAAACTAGTAACAACTATAGGCTAATAGTTCTGTTTTTTCCGAAGTTAGCACTCAATAATCATCCGCATAACACTGAATTCAGATTTCCACTATCCCATACAAACATGAAAATCTGTTTGACATCCTTTAGTACTAAAGCAATGTATGATTGGCAGGGGGGTAAACACCGTATCATTGCTGATATCACATACAGCGAAAGCACATACTGTATACAGTACCTCTCTTGTCCTGCAGTGTCCCAGAGCTGCAGATGCACTTTAAAGGTCTTTCCTGTTGTTCCACAGGGGCTTGTTGCAGTGTAAACCTGAAAGGTTAGCAAAACAGAGAATTTTTAAACATTACAGATACCATTTGTTGCTGCTAAGAAAATCCAGTAAAGCCAATTATGGACACATATGCCTATGCAATGACAGATATAGCATTGCAATACAAAAAGATAGCCATAAACATTAAAGCTGAAGAAATTATTAAATAGTAAAAACATTTTCTAAAAGTGCTGACAAGAGATCACCAACACTAGACTCAAACTGTATCAGATGCTGAAATGACAGAACCCCCTAGAAAGGACACCAGAATCATAGTTTTATGCCGTGAATCAAAGTGCATAGCAGGGTGTGCATACACTTACTCACTGGAAATGAGACTAAAACAAACAGTCTGGCTGAAACACACGCGCGTCACTAACCATGCCAATTTATGGATTTAAACCTGTAGTCCGTGCTTCAGAAAACAATATTTTGGCCATTCAGACGTGTTAGACTAAAACAATTTAATATTAGAATGATCCATCTGTTTCATGCCCTCTTCATCCTCCCACCTTGATCATCATTTCTTATTATGCCCATGTTGAACAACTTAGGGTCACATAAGTATGAAACTGTATATAATTAAAAAGCATATAACCTATAACACAATTAGGTAAAAGCAATACACATTGTCATACAGCTACTCTAATATACCTTTCACCTCTTACTTTGCTCCCACTCTCTATAAAGCCAGCAAAAATAACAATACATAGCAGAATATTACAAAAAAAAAAAAAACACAAATAATAATAAAAATAAAAGCCTGAAAATGACTGGACTTTGGCACAACATGCAATAGGTGGAAAGCTTGGGGAATATTTTAAATTAAAAGTGTAAGATACAGACAACTAATGAGAATAAAAATGTAAATAAGAAAACGATACTTCGCCACACAGCGACACCTTCTGGACATATAATGCGAATGTCCATCAACGGCAGTGTAGTATTCACACAGAAATTAAAATGTACTCACCACCCTTTTTTCCCTGAAGTCTATTCCAACTGTTGTGATGAACTTTGGGTTAAACTTGTTGTCTGTATATCTGTACAGGAAGGTTGTCTTACCAACACCAGAATCTCCTAGAGCTAGGAGCTTAATTAGATAATCATAGTCGCCATCAGTCATTGTGCTGCTTCCAGTGAACCTGCCAATATACGCAAATATTAGTCAACCACTTTCTAAGTTATTTTGTCTGATCAGTCAAACAAAGCTCAGCCACTAAAGTAGTATACACATTTCATCTCCCAGGACACCAAAATGCATTTCCTACTGCTACACCGTGAAATGCCTGCAAAATTCACAAGCAGTCAACGAACAAACACTGAATTCCAGATATGACAATGTTCCGATACTGGTTTTTCTGGAGTAAATTTTACATTAAATGCAACAGCATGGTTCAGATATATCGTAATTAATTTGAACAGTCTTTTCTTCATGTTTTCAGTATGAACAGCTCTGGAAAAAATTAAGACCACTTTATATTTAAAAAAATATATATATATATAAAATATATTTTAAATACTGGTTCTGCTGGCAGAAGGCTACACTGCTGCAGGCTGCTTCCAGGCTCAAAGTTTCCAAGACAGCAGTACACAAGGACAAGGTGAAGCAGGAGACACTGGCACTGACCAGAAACCAGCCAGGTAGAGGGCAGAAGCAACTTTCTAATGCCAGAGAAGTCAACTTATCAGGCAGTGCCTAATAAATTGGAGGATGACCTCAAGTGACCTTCAAAAAGAATGGAAAACATTAAGTGGTGTGAAGTGCCCTGCTAGGACAGTTCATAACAGGCTCTTAGAGGCAGAACTGAAGACTCATAAAGCAGGGAAAAAGCCCTTCATCAATGAGAAGCAGGGAAGAGCCAGGCCAGGAGTTTGCAAAAAAAAAAAAAAAAAAAAAGTGTATTTTACTCAGACGCATACCCATAAATTGAGAAATAAGTGGAATGAAAATTTTGCTGTAGTCTCTTAAAATTTTCCAGAGCTGTACAAGTCATTTACTATAGCATGTTTAGTGTTCAGACACACTGTCCCATAGAACAATATATACAGTCACGAGAAAAAATTAGGACAACCCATGAATACATGTTAATCAAGACCAGGTTAACATATGGACATTTGATCTTCATTTTAACAATACTGATCAAGGCAATATAACAAATAAAAGAAACTGAAGAAATGTCTTTAAAATTATTTGTAAAACGTAGTTAATAGAAAAGCAATTTCTTGTGATGAAAACAGTAGGGCACCCTCGCATTCATTACTACTTAAAATGCCTAGAATTAGATTCAGGTGTACCACATCAGGTGCAAATGATTAGAATGTCATTACAGAGCATTTTGGAGGAGCCTGTCTAATTAAAACCTCAGACACTTAGTGTGGTTTGCACTTGATTGTTGAAGCGAATGGCATCATCATGGTGAGATCGAAAGAGCTCTGTGTAGTCTTCAGAAAGACGACTGTATATACATATGAGTCCGGAAAAGAATATAAAATTTGCCATTCCACTGTCCAGAAAATAATTTACAAGTAGAGAACATTTAAAATAACTGCCACCGTGGCCATGTCAGGCTGCCCTAGCAAGTTCAGCCCAAGGGCAGACCGCAAGATGCTTAATGAAGTTTTCAATAATCCTGGTACTAGCATACCAACTGTGAAGATGGTGAAAGGTGGAAGTGTTATGACTTGGGGCTCCGTTGCTGCAGCAGGACCTGAACAGCTCACAATCATAGAACCCACTATGAATTCTTCATTGTATCAGAAGGTGCTAGAGGAAAAGGAGACCATCTGTCCAAAAATTGAAGCGGAGGTGGACGATGCAGCACGACAGTGACCCAAAACATTCCAGTAAATCCACCAAGGAATGGCTCAAAAGAAACAAATGGAGAGTTCTGTAATGGCAAAGTCAAAGCCTGGATCTTAATCATATCGAGATGCTGTGGGTAGTGCATGCAAGAAGCACCTAAAATATCACACACCTGGAAGAATTCTGCATAGCAGAGTGAGAAAAACTCTCCCAGTCAATGTCAGATTGGTTATGGGAAATATCTCATTGAGGTTTTTTTTTCCAATCAATAAATGGGGGAAATACTAGCTATTGGGGCATAGGGAGTCATTTTTTTCTTAGTGGGAAATGGAATCTTCAATATCCTTTGTTAAATAAGTCAGTCTGTTATTTTTGCATAGGTGATGCAATGACATCACCTTTATCTATAGGCATGATTCGAAAGATCAAATACTGTTATGTAGATATTCCGTAAATACAGAACCAAATATTTAATGGGGTGTCCTAATTTTGTCACATGACTATACTGTAGCAAGGTTTACATGCAGCATGTACAAAGAACAAATACATATCACATGTATACATAGACCACAGCACAATAACAAGGACAAATATGCTAATTGAGACCTCAGGGTATTATTGTACAACATTCTTATGGCTTTCAACTGAGAGAACAGCAAAACAATCTGGGAAATTTGGTGAAAGCAAAGTTCCAACAAGCTGGACTGTAAGCATCTTTTAATAAGATTCAGTAATATGGTCCTGGGCATCCTCCAATTTCCTCCAATTACAGTATATTTTTGATACTGAATGTTTTCAGTTCTTCAATAGATAAAGGGAACCTTTGTGAACATTTTTACTTCACTTATATAAATACCAAACCAATCCAAAACCGATTGCCCCGATTAAACTCAATTAAAGGGATAAATATTTTTGCACAGCTAGGCTTTATTACATCTACCCATATCATATAAAGCTCAGTTATGATGCTTGTTCTCAAACTTCCAGCATAAAACCTCAATAAGCACATTATACTACAATAAGATTACTGAAGAAATCTGGGAGGAAAAAAAGTTGCCGACATCAGCGTAGAATTTTTCTTCAAAGTATTATTATCCGTTTTGTCGTTTAAAAAAAAAAAAAAACAGATTGCAGGGCACACACATGCTCACACTCTGGGCAACTCGGAGATGCCACTGATCCTATCAGCATGTTGCTGGACTACAGAAAGAAAATCCGATGCCAAGAGAATGTGCAAACTCCATACACAGCGAGCAGAGACCCCCAATTCTGGAGGTGTGAGGCAACACCACTACCCCTCAAGCGACCATGTCAGAAATAGGGGCCCCCTGCCACAAATGCATGATTACATAAGTAACTAAGGATTAAGGAGCAGGGGAGCCTTAATACTTAATGTTGACATTTAGTCAGTTTATGCAGTGTATTTGCAGATGTCCAGCCTTCTGACGCTCTGCTCATCTGCACAAAGCCACACCTATACAATCTTATCAGTCAAATATCACAAAAATCAGACGACACGTCCTTTACGGAATACTGTGGCCACTGTCGGGCACAAGTGTAACAAATTAATCTGGTCACATCACACCATTTTTGGCTTCCTTTCACATTTAACCCCTATCCCGTGTTTGGGGTCAATCTGATCCCAGAGAATCATTAAACGGTAGGTAAATTTCACATGGGGAAATTATCACGGGAAAAGGGTTAAAATGTGAAATTTAAAAACCCCCGAAATGAACACAGACTACCAAATGTAAGTGGACTACTTGATTACTATAAGTAAATTATCTTTGCATTTGTATAGGAATTTTGTACATTATAATACATTAACATTAAAATGTAGCAGGTAAGTCCTGTGGGTAGAGCCTCTGCTAACAGATAGCTCTCCACAGCTAATACTCCCTTGGCAGCTGGAAACTGCTCTTTGTGTTCATCCTCAATTCTGACACAGTGGGGTGACCAGTGCTAATTAGCAGCAAAGCATTAAATTCATTCTCCATTCCAGAGGCATATTTATCAGTCCTCATCCATTACTCTTCCACTACTCAAAAGCAACATTTCTATCATTCATTTATGCATTTATCGGATGCTGACAGTTTTGGATTCATGATTCAATGTGATTTCTTTTGTTTATTTATTTTGAAAATTTATCATTAAACCAGCAAACAAAAACAAAAATTAGGAACAGTTACAAACAAAAGGTAATGCGTCTGTTGATGTATCTGAATAATAAAAAAAAAACTCATTGCACAATGTAAAAAAAACACGTAAAATAAATTTCAATCAAAACTATAAAAGCACAACAATCAAAATGAACTAAATCCTGCCTCAATCCCACATTGTGTACTACAGCTGCGCATCTGTAAAGACCCCTAAAGATGTGGCTATTGTCTATCAGTCTAAATTTCCTGGCAAAAGTGTCTTAAATGTCACAGAGTCTTAACTTGCAGAGGTGATTTCACCCCTGCTGTGGCTCTACACACACACTCATTACCACGATGGATGCATTTCCAGCAACATATCAATGTTCAGTTTAACAGAACTGACAGTCAGTTCAACTACTCACTCTCCATGGCTGGTGTAATTTATTGGGAAAGCAAAATGTTTCCAAACTGCCAATTATCACTCACTGTAACCAGCACAAGCCATAACTAACTCACAGCCACAATTAGCATAATGTTTTCCGTGTAGGACATCTACTTGTGAATTTAGGTTCCACACACGTCAATAATTGTAATTTGTTTCATTTTGCACACTGGTGGTTTGGAAGAGCCATGGACGCGTCTTTTGTCCGCACAATGTACTTTAAATTCATTGACATGTTTATCCAAAAAGGCATGCAGTAGAGGAAAGAGGTAAAATTTTGGTCACACCCCAAAGTTGTTACCAGTTAGTGTGACGCTCTCTCTGTTGAGTTATGAACTGCTGACACAATACTAAAGAGTCTTTTAGCAGTTTAGTTTTCAATACAGAGTGATCGTGCAATATACACACCAGATACTATGCCAGATGGTGTCAGCAGGCTACATTTTCACCCTGGACAAATTTTGCTGCCCTCTGTAATTGCGGTTACAATTTTGGATTTGACGTTCATTTTTCAGAATAGATTGTAACCCATATAATGTTTTTGTGAAGTGGTAATGACATCCATCAATTAGGGGAATTAAAGTAAATAATGAGGAACTGTTTGATCCCGTTCACTATGATATACCATTAATCATCTCAACTTTCTCTCTGTGGTCACTAAATGCTGTTACTTTAGTTTTGGTGTGATTATTCTCAAAATATGATCAGGTCCAGATCTTCACCCATACAACTTGTCTGCAATGGTAGAAAAAAAAGATTATCAAATACTTTTTCAGTTATCATGCTAATGATATTAAAATGTATGGAACAACACTTTTTTCGGGTACAACCATGCAGCGCTGCTTCAATTTTGGGGCGATCCATCTTAAAACTTAATCATTTACAATCAGATAACCATACTATGCATCTGTAAGGTTTCAAAAGATCCACTAAATAATTTTTGAGTCAAGTTATCCATCGTGTTACATAAAAAAGCATCTGTGGTGACAGTGAACTAGTGCTAAAGTCTTATGTATTGCCCAAAGTCCAGGGAATACAACTGGCTCCCTGCTTTAAGGCATTGATGAAGAAATATAAACAGAATTTAAATTTACTGGCAAAAACCATGCTGTCACGTGTCGTTAATGGGAGTGCATCATAGGCTGTTCATACATATAAAGACCATGATAATTATTACTTGATTACTGCTGAAACAGAAAGAGAACAAGGAAAAACAGAACATGGACAGTGCATAGCTTCTTTCTGAAGATACTACTTTTGTAAAATGTTCTGAGAGCATGAACAGGTTTAAATCATAAATGAAAAACATAATACTAGAATCAATGTACATCTACAATATGAAATGCTTGCTTAGAAAAATAATAATAAAAACACAAATCTATACATGACAACTGTGAAACGACGTTTTGTATTTTAACATACTGGGCGTAGAGGATTACTACTCTTTCAATATCATTATTGTTTTGTTTTATTAATTTTCAACCTGTACCATCAAGAGGTACATTTAACCATTTCAAAGTAAAGAGAACTGCATGTGCCAAAGAAATATTGTGTTATCGATTAAACACGAACGATCGATTGTCACAGCTTTTCCACAACTGAAGTGTAAATCCGGGTGGAGAGCCTTGTTTGCATTGCTGTCAGTTTACGTTTTCCATTTCACGTCCATCAAATAAGCCAGGCAACATAGCCAGCCGATCCTGGACTGCTTAAGTAATACATGAATTGGTGACCAACTTTAAGGTCTCCCTTTAGCATAATGAGACATAGACATACATTTAATGGGACGAAAGGTGAGATCGTGCTCAGTGAATATACGGTTTATCATCGCAAAACTCAAACAGGGACATACCAAGTCTTTGAAATTAAACAGAATGACACATCCGTCATATACCAGCACAGCAAGGGTATTTTCTAAAAACACAGCCCTTAGCAAATACAACACGTCTTCCATCCGACCGTTATGCAGCACAGAATCAGTGCAGTTCGTGACCATATCGGGAAGGATCTTCCCCCGGCTCGGCTTGGTATGTGCCGACCAGACTAATGCTTTAGTGACAGTGAACTCGAAGACAATGTAACAATACAACATTGTATAATGACAACACCCACCTAGCGAATCACGTTCTGTTTAAATCTAATAATGTATGAAATGTTTTGTACTTACATAATAATAATAATAAAACTGCACAAATCGTGTCAGTAGGCGTCTGCCTAGCCCATTTCTTCTCAGCGCGGAGACATTCTTTTCTTCTTCAATGCCTACGGAAACCTATACTAAGATGATGGCTTTCCTGAATTCGCTTTATTCAGCGTATTAAATATGATTTGCCTTAGTGGCAATATCTACTTGGTCAGAGGGACATACTTGGGCTTGCTGTTTCACTGGCGAGCTTCCATCTTTACCGTCTTCTGGGCATGTTGCTTCTTCTCTTTCGCAACAAGCAAACACTTCAACGCTGGGACGTATATAACTTGTTAGCCGGTGCGTCAGGGTCCTAGCGCCCGAGCACATTTTACAATAATGTTGTTTTCACTTCGAAGAACGGCAACAGGTTGCGTGGACTTGTATTTACTTATTCACCAGATCTTGGATCGTTTTTTATCCCTGGATAACTGAATCAGATTAAATGAACTGAACTGGGTTATAATGGATTGAAACTAATTTAGTAACACAATGGCAATCAGTATCTGTGCTGTATTTATTATTAGAGGGAAAAAACGTATCTGAACTTCTGTTTTTGTTAGTAATATTCATTCCTTTCCGCTGGAAGACAAGTGTTTGATTTCCACCAAGTCAATACTACAGTAATGTAGGTAGTGCATGAAACAGGAATCTGTCAGTCATTGCAGGTGACCTTATACCAGAGCAGAAGGCCAGGATGTGGCCTCCTTTCCAATGAGAGGAATGCTGTGTGGCAGCCCAAGCAACAATTTTTTGAAAAATTAGGGTACAAATTTATGCGAGAATCAAAATTTCTCATAAAAGGGCATTGACCTAAAACTTTACAATTTTGATTTGTGCAGTTAAATTTTAAGATTCTGTTTAGTTAATATCCTTTACAAAAATCATGATTTAATTCATTCAGCTAAATAAAACAGACCAATAAAAAGTAACCTTAGAGATCACGCTATAAATCAATTTTATGAATGGGAACATTCCAGCCACACTGGGTGGTATTAAACACCTTAATTGTATTTCTGATATTATTTTCTATAGTGTACAGACTATTAGTAATTAAGGTAAAAAAAAAACATGAATGAAATTTTTAGAGGTGATAAAAGAGTTTTGGGAGTTGTCCCCATTGTGTAAAGTTTATGGTCCAGATAGTCAATGTCAAGGGCGCCCAACTCCAGGCCAGATTTTTTTGGGGGCCAGAATCCAACACCATTTGCATTTGCATAGAGCTTAAAAATGCAAAAATAAGGAATAAAATATAACACAAGAATTACAATATAATAAGAAGTAAAATAAAGAATCCAAGCGCAATGCAAGTGGAACACAGCCCCGGAAAAAGTTAACAGCACAATTAAAAAAATGTCTGCATTTTAAATCCTGGTTTAACCCTGGTTCTGCTGGCTGAAGGATACACTGAGTGGCTGGTTGCTTCCAGGTTCAACGTTTCTAAGACAGCAGTAGCCTACACAAGAACAATGTGACGCAGGACACACTGGGAATGACCAGAAACCTGCCAGGTAATGGGCAGAAGCGACTTTCTAATGCCAGAGATGACCGTCAACTTACCCAGCAGTGCCTCATGAATGGGAGGATGACATGACTTTCAGAAGGAATGAGAAACATTAAGTGCACTGCTAGGACAGTTAGTATCAGGCTCCTAGGAGCAGGACTGAAGTCCCATAAAGCAAGGAAGAATCACTTAATTAAGGAGAAACAGAGAAGAACCAGGCTGCAATTTGCAAAAAAAATATATATTTTACACTGATGCATAACCATAAATCGAGAAATGAGTGAAACAAATGAGCTGTTAGCAAAATGCTAGTAAACGCTAGTAAAATGCAAGTTCAGTCATGCATCGTTTAACAATGGGGATATGGTGTAAGAAATGCGTCATTAAGTGAATTCATCATTGTGCGAAAATCAAGTGTACCTACATAAACCTAGATGGTATAGCTTGCTACGCACCATGGCGATATGCTATAACCGAAATAAAAACTAAAACGTACAGTACAGTAAAGACATAAAGAAGCAAAACAGTTGTTTAATGTCAAATATTATATACCATGCATAACTGGAAAAGAAATTCCAATAGGGCCCGGGAGTGGTGCATAGTGGGATTGCTGTCACTGTCTTAGGCCTTAGGCAAGAAGAATGTGTACATGTTTATGTCATGTGTTGACCCTGAAACTGCTTGTTTGCCTGTTTGTGAAGATAATTGGAGCCTCATTTGCCTTGCTGAGAGCTCAGTGTTGCCGAGGAAGATAACCTTGTGTAGTTTTATATGTGGCTTTGTTTAATCTGATTTGCTTAATTGAATGGGATGGATTAAATGGAAATACATGAAGGACTAGTGAGGGTGGGATGCAACTGATGCCAACTAGCCGTCGTCCCTGGGCCTAGAGGACTGTGGAGGTGCATGTGATCACCACCTCTGAGGCCATCACACTTTCCATCTTAACCAATGGGCTGGAAGATTTCCCTTTAGGGGAGTTACAGAAATGTACAAGAATCAAGCCTCTTCCATTGTTTGGGGGTTCACCTCTTAGAAACAGGAATATTCTGTTCCTGAGGGGTGAACCCCAGGCCATCCCTGCTTTAATAAAGAAACCACCATATATGCGGGCCGTCACTGACCTAAACGTCGTCGCATGGCACAAGACTACATAAAGATAAAGGGATAAAAAGAGGAGGTATGTTACTAAAGTGGGAGTGTGCATGTGTAAAGGGTGTAAAATACAGGATAACTTATACATAAGTAAAAGAATGAGCCGACAATTAATAAGAAGCACATGCAGGACGTGGCATTGGCAAGCTGCCTTCCGCGTGGCAAAGTCTATTTGCATGTTCCTGGCATTCTGCAATGCTGCCTACATAGCCCCTGTATGTATTTGTCATTCTTAATAACTGTGCGCTGTTTCGCATGTTCCCGGTATGTAATACCATGTGTAGTGCCAATGTTTGTGAATTTTAGTGTATAGTAGTAGTAATATAGTATATCAAATCCTCAAAAAAAAAAACCGACTGGTGAGGTAATTTTTTCAGTCCTCACTACATCAGACTTCATTTTATGGAAGTCTGTGAATGTAATCAAAAAAGTAAAAATGCCAAAGCTAGGAACATAAAAATCTAAAAACTGGAGCTGAAAGTGCAGTAATACACTTATATTATTGTGTGGTTTGCCTATCCAAGTTTTATTCATTGACTTTTAAGTGTCACATCCCATGACACTCACCCTTACTGTTGCCTCCTGCTGCTTAAAAACCTCACTACACACACACCGCACATACCTGCATACCTTTCTAAATAGGGACCACCCATTCATTTCTATGGGAAAAACCCTGATCCCAATCCCGACACCCTTAACCCCTACCCAGCCCTAACCTTAACCATAATTAACCAACCTAGACTTTTGGTATTTTTACTTTTTGATTGCATTCACAGATTTTTATGAAATTTAGGTTAGCCAAAAGGGGATCTGAAAAAATGTCCCCAAAAGTAAGGAAGTATCAGGTTTCACCACACACTGGGGGCATTTGTGCCCACGCATACTCTCTCTCTCTAGGAATTATGAGTATTTATTTGTTTGTGGTATTTGATGGTTAGACCTCTCTCCAGTCTAAGTGAAGTGGCAGCACACACGTTTGTAAACACAGACTATTACTCCTATGTTGTATAATGTGAAATCTATACCTCTTTTTTGTCCTTGAATACAAAAACCACCATTTCTTTTCATGAAAAACATCATACTTATCAGTTATATTGATATCACTGTTTGAAGCAAACTGTTTCAATCAAACTGTTATAACTATTTGGCACTCTATTATTTTTGCCAAACCTGACTCCTGAAGGTCACAAAGAATATATATTACAAAACTGGAATCCTTGCCCTATTTACATTTACATTACAGAACATGTAAGCTCTGTACACACAGAACCAGGGATGAGATACAAAACACCACAGACACAGAGAGAACATGTAAGCTCTGCACACAGAGAACCAGGGAGGGGATACAAAACACCACAGATGCAGGGAGAACATGTAAGCTCTGCACACACAGAACCAGGGAGGGGATACAAAACACCACAGACACAGGGAGAACATGTAAGCTCTGCACACACAGAACCAGAGATGAGATACAAACCACCACAGACACAGGGAGAACATGTAAGCTCTGCACACAGAGAACCAGGGATGGGATACAAAACACCACAGACACAGGGAGAACATGTAAGCTCTGCACACACAGAACCAGGGATGGGATATAAACCAGCCTCTGGAGGTGTGAGTCGATGCTACTGTTCATTTTAGACATGTGTAAAGTATTCACCTTCTGTTTTACAGTATGGCTTTACAAGACAAATTATGCCACTTTATGTCGCTCTGATACACTGATGTGTAGAATCAGTTTTATAACCTTTTATGTCACTTGAATAGAAAAAGTGTCATAACACAACTTTATGTCCGCATGAACTTGACATAGGTGATACATCTTCCAGTTCCCAGTGTCAGCACTGACAGCTGCAAAAGTTGGAACGAACCTTTATAAATGCTTTTGATAAGTTACACAAAACAGTAACGCAACTTTGCTTTTGGCTATTGTGGCGTTGTCCGACCGTTTACGATTTAAAAGCCTCTATTAATTCACATTATTAATTTACTATGTTTTAACTTCAGAATGGACAGCAAGCAGTGTCAGTCGAGAACCTTACGTCACTCGCAGCATGCATTCATTCTGAGCGGAATAAGACAGAGAAATTCACATTAAAAATCATTACGACTTCTGTTGAACTTGTGGCCGATACGACGTTCTGTGAAAGACATCATGTTTAATAATAGTACCGCAATGCGATTTGAAATATTTTACGATTGTAAAACTACTAAAGCTGTATATAAAAATCAGCAGCCGCAGACGTGCCAGCTGCCAGCCGGATAGGAGCTGCGGATCGGGTAGTCACACGGTGTGCGCATGCCTGAAAATGCTGCGCATGCGCAGTACAAATCGAGTAGGTGGCGCGGATCGGGTAGTGACATCTTTCCGATGCGCTCTTGTCACATGGCTTAATAAGGGTCTCACAATCACATGACAGCACACGGAAAGGAAAACAGGAAATCGCGCTCTACAACAACGGTTAGGGTTAGTGTGCTGCAACTCAACGTGTTATTTTTTTGTAGTGTAAATTAATAGCATTCTGTTGTAATGTATCTTATGCATTCAATTCATACATTTCAACATTTTAAACAATATAACTGACGTTGCTTTGATATAAGAAAGTGCTAAATGCGTAAAGCAAGGTGTGTGCACACTGTCCCCAAGAAGTTCTACTCACTGGATGACGGACGAGTTATTTTATGATCGTTATAATTTCGCAGATATAGACGCACTATAGCGTCCTCATAGCACGGTGTGGTTGGCATTGTACTTAAAGCGTCTCGTTAGGTTGACGATGTTTCTCTTTATTTCCAGGATTTGACTGTGTGTACGGTAGGGGCGTACACTATGGGTTCAGCAGTGGAGAGGATGGACGATATGGTAAAGGAGTATTTGACACATCGTGGCTTCACATCTACCCTCAAGCACCTTGATGCTGAGATGAAAGCCGATAAGGAGAAAGGGTTTCGTGTAGGTTGTCAGTCATATGCAGTCTGTATGTGTGCACAGGTTTTGCTATACTTATGAGGACCAAAGGGCAAAGACAGTGTAGCAGATCCTGAAAAAAAACGATGAATAGTGAGGTCCACAGCCACAGTCTTGTACTTTGTCCAGTTATGGTTATAGGTGACGGCTGTCGGGACTGGGATTAGGGTTTTTGCTATAGAAATGAATGGACGGTCCTCACTAAGATAGGGTTACAAACGTGTGTGTGTGTGTGATATTTTGCTGCTCGTAATAACATTCACATCTTAAGGCAGTTTGTGTGATAGCCTTTTTTATATGTGTTTTGTCTAATGTAGGTGGATAAAATCATTGACCAGCTTCAGCAGTTTATCCAGACGTATGACCTGCCAGCACTGAAAGATTACTGGGGTTACCTCGATCGGCGTCTTTTTTGTCGATTAGAAGACATCTACCGACCTACCATCAACAAGCTCAGAACCAGTCTTTTCCGCTACTACCTTGTCCACACGGTGCAGGTACAGTGGTTCCCCCTGCAGACCACAGTAAAATATAACATTTAATGCGTAACGCTTACATTGAAAAGGGCAAGCCAAGCATTTGATCTTATTATGAAAAGCACTTAAGCGCATTCTGTGGCATTGGTCAAAAATAATTAATTAGGTTTTGTTTTATTTACTGTGAAAAATGTGGTGCGTTTTAACAGAGATTCGAGGTGCATCTTAACGTATGTATTGAATCTGGTCTTGTGCCTTCACTGGATTTTTAGCTACTGATGGATTAATTTACTCTGACAGTGTGTTCTACCAAGTTGTAATTTTGATACAACAAATGTGAATCACGTTTTATTAAGTTGTTAATTTGTCATTGCTACTAATGTGGCATGTTTTTGTAAAATGTGTAAAATCCCAATATTATTTAAAATATTTTTATTAAATATTTGAATGACATTGGATAACAGGAAAAAAAAATTGAAGAGACTCTTATACATGGTTTGACTATGGAATATGACATAAGGCACTTACATTGCTTATAGGTCTTGATTTAGCATTGTTTCTTTTCCTTCAGACAAACCGTATTGAGAAAACCCAGGAATTCTTCCAGAAGCAAGCGCTTGATCTGCAGGGCCAGGCTGAGTGGCGTGATTGGTTTATATTGCCATTTGTTCCCATTCCGGATCAAAACCCTGTGTTCTCGCCCTACTTTTCACGTCAGTGGGCAGACACCTTCCTTGTTTCACTGCACAACTTTCTGAGTGTTGTCTTTCAGTATATGCATATCCTCAATGTACTGATTAAGACTTATTATCATTGTAATGACAATTAAAATGACTGTGTTCCATATATTTTATGCCTAAGTGAACCCCATTTTAAGCAATACATTTAAAATGAATTTCAGGTATTTAAAAGATAATATAGAAGAGTGATGATGATTTTCATAGCTGAGACATAAACAAATGAATTTCCTTGACAAAATCACCCCAGCCAGTTCTCCTGAACTTTGACTCTGAGGTACAGAAAAGTATCAGTCTACAAGAAGAGAATGAACAGCTGAGGCAAATGGTAAGAGCCGTACTATTCCGAAATGACACCACAGAGTTCTTAAAACTGTGGTACTATCTGGGTACTATGGATAAATATCGCTTTTGAATTTTAGCACCAAAGTTCACACAATCCAGTGATTCATCTGCTTTGTCCACCAGCTGTTTTCGCTGCAGGTGGACCCACGTCTGAAGAAAGATATGGAGGCTATGGTGCATCACAAACTACCTCCTTATGTACAGAACATGGACCGACTAGGAGACACTGAGCTGTGAGGTTACATTTTGAGAATGGGATTAACAAAATGTTGTTTAAATTTTATTGATAAGACTGACAGGGACTCTACAATGCTTTGTATAGAGTAGTTAGAGATACTCAGGTACTCAAGATAATTTAATAATAATTTAATTGAATTGTGTATGCATGGCATTTTTCCAACAAATAAGGATGGCCAATATTATCAAAGCTAGTTTGAACACACATACAGTGAAATGTTTAACTTTAAATTCTTTTATTGAAAAAGTTTAAATAATATTTTCATATGTAAAAAATGATCCCCACAGATATATTTTTATTATTTTTAAACTGGGACATAGGTGTAAATTTGATATATTTTGTAGTAAATGAAACTATGGTGACCTGTAGTGGAATGTTTTTAGGAAATGCTAAATGATTTCAGCAAATCCATTACCTTTGTTGTTGCAAAATAGAGCAAACTCCGGTCAGTTTTATAACTTAGACTCAAAATTTGAATGAGGTAATAGTTTGAAAACCAAATAAGAATCTCAGAAGTTGGAACATTTGTCTTTTTTTTCCACCAGGGACCTGGTATCCAGCCAGCGGAACGTTAGCCTAGCCACCCAGCCTCGGAACCTCCTCTCCACATTCCTTCCCCAAGGAAAGCGGCCCCCGAGCAAGCTGCCCCCAGCATCTGTATCCTCACCAACACAGGCTTCCATAGGCCGGCGGGAAATTGTAGCTGGCCAGGTCAGTTTGTGTGAGATCTGGAGTATAGGAGGCCCTATACTGTATGCTTTGTGGACCAAACATCTGAATTGGGCATTTAAAACATCTCTTAAATTGCTTCTTGTTAATTTCTAAGAATATTGCAGATTTAAGGTGAGATCCTAAATAATGTGTGACTTTCAGGCAGTGAAGACCAAGGAAAATCCACCGTATAAGGACCTGAAGACTGTGTCCAGTGCGGGAGCCGGTGAGCCACAAAGCAGCATCCCCCGACAGAGGCGACACCAGGACCACGAGAAGGAGAGGAAGGAGCTGTTTTCCAAGGTGCCAACTCAGGTATGATCCTCTGTCAGTGAGCTCATTTAGCACCTGTTTGTTCGACACTGAAGGTCAAAAGAGTTTCCTAATTCAGTCATGGCGACTTTTAAAAGTGGTACTTTATAAATGTCTTTCGCAAACTACAGATCTACATTTCCAAAAATATCTAGAGTAAATGACAATGAACAGTTCCAGCAATTAAAGAGGAATTCCATTATAAGTCAGGAATATTTTATTGGATGCCGCCGTTCAAAAGGAATGAATATTCCGTCTTCAAGTAGAAATCAGAATAAATTTATTCTGTTATTGTTGGAGGGGGAAAAAAGGGTTATTTGTGTTAATCGAAGAATTATAAATCTGAAATGACATTTCATCCAGCGCAATTACATATAGTTTAATCTGATTACTAACGATGCTGAGAAGAAGGTGGAGAGTTCCGAGTGCGAACCACATCCAGAAAATGCAGCCGACGTGACAGACGGACCAAGCAGTCATGTCCAAGTGAGTGAGGAAGGGGCAGGCCTCACTGAGCAGCCCTTTATTAAACTGAGTCAGGAAGAATACGGCGAGCACCACTCCTCCATCATGCACTGCAGGTCGGTATAAGTAAAGACTCAACAATGATTATAAAGCAAGATGAGTCATTGACTAGCTGTTTTATCTCACCTGCTGGTAACAGGCCTGACCCAGTTAACAGTTTGTGATATTATGCTTGCCATTTCTCTTTTTAGTTTTATTTATTATTTCTTTATACTCAGAACTTTTAGCCCTTTCGCTGTGTTTGATTCAGAGTGGACTGTTCTGGGAGGAGAGTGGCCAGTCTTGATGTGGATGGAGTCATCAAGGTGTGGTCATTCAATCCCATAATGCAGACAAAGGCCACCATCATGTCCAAATCTCCTCTTCTGTCCTTGGAGTGGGCCACAAAGCCAGACAGACTGGTATGAGTGTCACATGGCTTTTTGATATTGGAATCGTTCTGACGGCTCCCCTTTCTAGTTTTTATACATTTCATCTTCTGTGTAGTGTTAGCATGTGCTGGAAATTCTGTCTTTTAACATTTTACTGTGGTCCTAGAAAGGGTTTGCAAACCCTTTAGAATTTTCTTTGTTTTAGCAGAAATATGACTTACACTGTAAAATGTGATCAGATTGCCAAATGCCTTAAAACTAGATAAAACAATTACTAGACAAGTAATTTTTTTATTGAAGAAAATGATTCAATGTTACTTTTTCCATATATGAATAAATATGGGGAGTGGCATAGTGGTGCAGTGGTTAGCACCGTTGCTTCACACCTCTGGGACCGGGGTTCGAATTCTGCCCCAGTTACATGTGTGCAGTTTGCATGTACTCCCCGTGCCGTTGTGGGGTTTCCTCCGGGTACTCTGGTTTCCCCCCACAGTCTAAAAACACGCCGAGGTTAATTGGAGTTGCTAGATTGCCCGTAGGTGTGAGTGAATGGTGTGCGAGCGGCTTGGAAAATGGATGGATTTTAGTATTTTATGGAATAGACATGTGAACAATTGCTGTGTGATCCTCTTATGCAGTAGTAACTTCATCTAAACCTTCCCAGGAGCTGTCGATCAGTCCTCCACTTCGGCTTGTAGGAAATTTAGCCGATTCCGTCTTCCAAATCTGTTTCAGCTCGGGAATGTTAGTGGGCTTCCTTGCATGAACTGCTCATTCCAAGTCCACCTGCAACACAAGCCTAATGACAACCTGATCACATTTTAGGTCACCTATACAGAAATATATACAATCTTAAAGGGTTTTCTAGCAGCACTGTATGTGATTACCTGTTTGTCGTCAGTGGCAATTTTATAATTTTATAATCCCAGAATTTCCCCCTTGGATTAAGTCATTTGTGATCTTACTCTCAGTGATCTAAGTGAGATCAGTGTAGTCTGTAAGTGTTTCTGTGTGTGTTCAGCTTCTCCTGGGAAGCGGTGTGGGGACGGTCCGCCTCTATGATACTGAAGCCAAGAAGAGCCTCTATGAGCTGACGATAGATGAAGCTCACCCACGGTAAGCGTGCATGAAAAGACACCCAAGGTAAGGGCTGGTTTTTAGTTCACATGGACGTGTCGGCACGGTAGTGTGTGGCGATTGTGACGTAGGACGGGGTTCCATGCAACACTCAAGGATTACCACGGTGTGAAGGCTCCGCGAAAGCTCTGCGAAGGCTCCGCTCAGTGATGCTACTGAAACTCGATTTTTAGTTAGAAAGTAGTCAGACCAGGAGGTTGTATATAAACCTCTTTTCAACCCTGTATGACCAGGACAATAACGAATGTGGCTAGTGAATCTGGAGAAGAGGCTGACGGAGGGAGCCCAGAAATTCATTTATGAGTCATTATATGAATTACATGATTATAAAGACTCCTAGATGGCTACAAACTGAAATAAAATGTTTGTACTGCAATGCCCTGTGTACGTTTTTGGCATTGTCATTTTGAATTTAGTTTTAGTATTCTTGTTTATTTTCATTTGAAGCCTAGTTAGTTTTAGTTTTAGGTGTAGTCTCATTAGTTTACATTTTAAAGATGTAAACACATTTAGCTATTATGTATTTTACTTTTTCTTAATTTTATTTTATTGGGGTAGACAGAAGATTGTAGGACTGTTTGCTTCTACAAAGTGTCACAGTAGTGCTGTTGGCTTTTTCTATGGTTCAAGTGCATTACATGCGAGGCCAAAGATCATTACTTAGCCAACAAATCATTATTTTTGAAATGGTATTAAAAGTATTTTTTCAATCTGATTTCAGTTGGTTTCTGAAGTAATATATTTCTCATTTAGTTGTAGTTTATTTTAGTTTATAGATTATAGTTTTTTTCATTAACAATAGTAACCGGATGTTGTGTAATGTAATTACATAGCTCATGACTAGTTTTAGTAAAATTCTTATTTATTCTTATAACATCCATATATACGTCATAAAATGTGACTTTAAGAGCTTTGCTGTACAGTGCCACCCCAGGCTTGCTGTCAAAGTACCGGGTTCCCTGGCGTGTTGGCCTGGACTCTCCTGCACTGCGTCACACACCACAGCACCCGCTTTCGCGTGAAGTAAAAACCAGCCCTAAGTGTACCTGAATAGATGAGGTACACACGTTCAAATGAATTATAGTACTTTTTGACTGGACTATCTCTGTTTTTCCCCTTATGAATCTTATTCAAATTATTGTAATATTAAGACTTTACACACACACTCCGGTTTCCCCCCACAGTCCAAAAACAAGTTACCACATTGCCCATAGGTATGCATGTGTGAGTGTATGGCGTGTGAATGTGCCCTGCGATGGGCCGGCCCCCCGTCCTGGTTTATTCCCTGCCTCATGCCCATAGCTCCTGGGAGAGGCTCTGGGCCCCCTGTGACTCGGAAGGATAAGCGGTTTCAGAAAATGGATGGATGGACGGATGGATGAACTTTACACACAGCAGTTATTCTTGGTCTACGGTATAGAATGAAACTTTCCTCTGCAGATGAGTAGGAATATCAGATGTGGAATTCAGGTGACGTGTTCTGTCACTGTTTGCGGTTTTCAGGATCCTGTCCCTGGCCTGCAGCCCCAGTGGGACCTCCTTTGTTTGCTCCGCAGCTGCACAGACCCCCCGTTCTGGCAGCCTGCCGGAAGCAGGAAGTTATGCTTGTGCCTCTGTTATAGGAAAACTGCTTCTGTGGGACACAAAGACAGTCAAGCAGCAGGTACTGTGCGAGGGAACGTGGGGTGAGATTGAGAGAGGAGGAAGAAATGATGATAAGGTTAACTATTATTGTTCATTATTGAGGTACATTAATTATTTGGATTGCCATATTCATAAAATCTTGGTGGCATAAAACATTTTATATCAAGGAAAAATTCTCCTTTATCAGGTCAGAAATGCAATGGAAAGTGTAAAATCTTTTTGTCTACAAATCAGAATTTTAAAACTTCTACATTTTTAAGAAATACTCTTTAAAGGGTTAAAGTCAGTCAATAGACATTCAATTCAATTTGTTCCTTTCTGTCCCACATAAATCTGTGTTTAGCTTCAGTTCTCCCTTGAACCTGATACCGTGGCAATTAACTGCACAGCTTTCAACCATAATGGGAACCTGCTGGTCACTGGGGCTGCTGATGGTGTCATTCGTCTGTTTGGTAAGAAAGAGTGTATAAAATAATAGCTTTTTTTTAAGGAAAAAAGGATGTCCGTGGAATCAGAGATGGGCAGAAATAGAACAAGTAATTTGTAATTTGAACAAATAAAAATACATGTAAAATAGTAACAGTACATGACGAATATGTGTACTATTACAGTCCTAGTAATGTATAGTATTTGCTAAATTTACAGATTTCCTTAACTTTAAACAGAATAATAATCTTGTGGATGTGTTATTGTGTTAATTGTGAAATGAAAAATGACTTTTGTGACATTGGTAATGTACTGAGAGCACAGTGGACAGAATGGGCTGCCCCTGCAGCAGCAGGTTGGGGGGGAACCGCAATGCAAATGTTCACAGTCTCATATTGTGGTTTCGGTCTCGGATTTAGGACCGTTTCGCCCTTAACTCATCCTTTGGGAAACGCTGGGTATTAGTAGTGATGCCTGACAGGGGGGCTGGTATGTGCGTGTACACGGGCAATGAGGCACACTGACACTTTCTTAAATTAATTAGCATAATGCTTTGTCTTACAGTAGGGTGCCGGAAATGCGCAAAGTCAAAGAAGAAGCTGTATTTTAGCTACATGCTCCAAATAAGGGGCCAGCAGCGATGACGGATATCATATTCAATGTCTAGTTCACCAGTCAGTTCTCCATTTTAAACAGGCTCAGTAGCTATAAAAACATTTAGATGATAGAAATTAAATTAAGTTCCTAAGAACAAAAGTATCTCTAATGCAGTCAATGAAGCCTTATAAGACAAACCACAATATGCCACTGCTTGAGCATGCCTATTGAAATTAACTAGAATGCCACTAGCAGGCTACCAAGCTAATGCACGAGTTTTACAGCACAGCACTGCTGTTTGGTATTTGCTCTATGTTTCTGTCCTATAACATTCAGTGAGCAATACCTGACATTATATCTTACTACATACTTTACTTTAAAGCAATTTGCACAGAGCCCCAAAGCAGCTTCTTTCTTTGGATTACTGGTTATGGGAAAACAAACGAACAAGCCGGGCCCAAAAGGATGTATCACGTGATTCATTTGAATGTAGCAAAATATGATCATAGGCTATATTTAAAAGTCTGTAAGCTTGGTGATGAAGGTTCTTAAAATGACAGGTAAATAAAATTAAATATTTTATTAGGTATTTTAAATACAAAAATGCATTCTCCAAAAGTATTTTGTTACAATTTTTTTTTCTGTCCAGCTAAATTACAAAACACTTAAAAGTATTTTAAATACATTTAATTGAAACACTGCCAATCTCTGCCTGGGATTGGTCACATCCAGCTCTGAGCATCATTCGTCTTTTTGGTCCTTTGACAGACATGCAGCACTATGAAAGTGCAATGAGCTGGAAGGCGCATGATGGTGAGGTATACAGTGTGGAGTTCAGTTATGATGAGAATACAGTCTTCAGCATTGGAGAGGATGGGAAGGTAAGGAAGAAAGGAGGGTAAGGATGCTAAGGAGCATTCAGGAAATCTGCTCCACTATTCATGTTCAAGTGACAACAAATTGGGAAATGGAATACTGCAAAAAAAAACAAAACAAGGTTTGAATCAAACCATGGCTCAAGATCCGAGGCCTGATCTGAGCTGTAGATTTCGAGAACTGTTTCACCCCTAGTTTTTTTTTTTTTTTTTTTTTTGGTGCACTACACAATAGAAAATAAGCATTTTGTTCTGTGAAATGCTCATAAATGATTAGCCAATAGAAATCTCAGAGGAAGAGAAGTAAGTAAAACTTGTATCTCATCTCCGTTTTTTTTTCCTAACATGATAACCTCATCTGCAAGACACATGCACTGCTAAAGAAGACAAGCAATGAACTCATATTTCATACATTTCAATTTGCTTCACAATGTAAATTAAATAGTCCATGGATCACGTTTTGCTTATTGCCAAAGTCGTTGAGTGCATGACACCCTTTTCTTATTTGATGAAAAACTCCTTGCGTGGCCATGCCCCCTTTTTCAGGTTACAATCTGTAGACGTGGCCTCGCTGATGAGGGGAGAATACATGTGACTCATGAGCATACATGTTTTAGTGCTTTGGTGACTCCATTGTGAATTAAATGTTATAATCCATGACATTTTATTATCAATAGTTTGTAGCACAAGACAAAGTGAATATAAATAAGGAGGTGTATCCTTAGAGTGTGGTTGTACTGTCCTGTCCTGCAGTTTATCCAGTGGAACATCCACCGCTCTGGGGTGAAGCAGTCAGAATACTCTTTGCCCCAGGATGCCACGGGGCCCTTCGTGCTCTCAGGGTACAGTGGCTACCGGCAGGTGCAGGTACCTCGTGGGCGTCTCTTTGCCTTCGACTCAGAAGGACAGCATGTGCTCACTTGCTCCAGTACTGGAGGCCTTATATACAGGGTAAGGGTTCCTTCTAGTATCGATAGTGACTGTTTCCCGTCATATTTCATTGAATATATAAATATTTAATTTCTACTGTGTGTCTTATTGTTCTGCAACCAAAAGCAAGCCACTGTGAATCATTCCCTAATCATATCAAATGTGTATACAAGTAGGTACTGACTGACATTAAAAAGTTTGCTGTGACTCTGCTGTCAGCTTAATGCAGGTGAGAGTGGGCTAGAGAGCGTCCTGCCTTTGGGAGGCCACAAGGCACCAGTTGTCACTGTGGACTGGTGCTCTGCTGTGGATTGTGGCACCTGCTTCACGGCCTCCATGGATGGCAAGATTAAGCTGAGCACACTTCTGGCTCAAAAGAGTTGAATCGAAGTATTCAGAAGGTCATCGGGGGAGGACTTCAAGGTGCAAAGGACTTCAGGTTGTGAGAACACAACACTACTGCAAACAGTGTTAATGCAAAAGTCACATGATTTTGGTCAATGCTAAACCTATAATCTGTATACGTTGTCTTAAACAAAATGTTGTTTTGTTTTTTTCCCTAAATTCAATTTGTATTTGCTTATACTACCATTTATCTTATCGTAATGTCTATCATAATTGTTTCTTATAATTACTTAAAATGCAGTAGATTTCATGCCTGAGATACAGTCAAATAAAAGAACCTACAATAGAATATTTGGAAAATATTTAAAATGAGAAATGTGGTAATATGAAAATATTCTAGCCACCGTGGTACTCAAAAAATCGCTGTGTGTACAAATACCCATTTAGTCATGCTAATCTCCTCTGTATGATGGGGGGGGGGGGGTCAGATATGGTGGAATACAGTCTCATTACTTGAATGTATCAAAATATTCAGTAAAATTAAAAAGTAGGGATTAACAAGCCTTACTCACTTTAATATGTCGGTAATCTGAAATTGAATATGTATAAATAAAGTTTTTTATTACAAAAATCTTGGATAACAACAAAAAAAACCTCTTTGCAGACATCTTCCCATAGAATTTCTGAACCTTGCTTCTTTGCAACATCCATTTTCCTCATTATTATACTATTTAAATTTCTAATTAAAAAAGAATTCTAGTCCTAATTTCTAGAATTTATACTATTTAAATGAATTATGAAGTGAAAAAAACACATCTGGATTATGAGGTGTTACCAGTTGTGTCCAAATCTTAATGAACAGTTGTCCCCAAAACCTGATTTAATGTTATTCTAAAAGCAAAGAATTTCCTTACTCCAGTAACAGCTTGCATAAACAAGGCATTTATAAACCATCCAGCCACACATCCTCCTCTTCCTATTTTTGTTTGTTAAATACTTTTAAGTGAACGTGTGGAGACAGATCTGTAATTGTCTGGGAGGGAAGGGTCAAGGGTTGACTTTTTAAGAAAACGCTGAACTACAGCTCTTACGAAATAAGCCAAAACCAGAGCTAAGGGAACAATCAATAATGTTAAGTTAAAAATTGCTCTGAAATAGTTTTCTTTAATGATATCAAGTGGGGATGAAAATATATGCATCTGCTCTACAATAGTTTTTTTTTTTTTGCCTAGGACCCATTTGTCCATGTAGGAACTGGCTAACAATCCCTGTACCACACCAAATGTGTTGAGCATTTGGCATGTAAATCAATTCACAATGCATAATTTCTTACTGACTAAGCCTGAGACTTTGAATGCACTACCAATAAAGAACTCTTGCTTGCTTGTAGGAGGAAAAAATCTGAAATACTCAATATTATCCACATAGAAACTCATGGGCCAATTAAATTCAGCGCAAATCTTGTAGAACATAACCAAATTTGCCATTTTTCCATCCCTTATGCAATCTTCACCAGTAATTGTAGACCCAGTACTTCAAGAATCAATCAAAATTAGGTTTAACAATTGCAGTTTCCTCACAATGCTTTTGCATGTTATGTGCAGTATCTAATCCCTGATTTCAAATCATATTAAAAACCAAACAACGGCATATTATTTCAAATGAGCACTGCATGACATCTCAATTTCAGCATTTTCATCAAGTAAGAAAAGACTTCTAAAAAATAAGAACTTGTGAAAGCTGCAATTGACTCATCCTTACTTTAACTTTTCTAGTGGCAAAATAGTACCAGCAGACTCAATATAATTTTGGGAAAAGGTGGTATACAGGAATCCCCATGGAAGGTTTTGGCTGAGACCAAGCCCTGACCACTGGTCAAATGCAAAAAGACGGTGCAACACAATGTTTTGTACACTCCATGAAATTCATACAAACCATTTGCCGGAATGTCAAAGTCGTGGATGCCTGTTAAATGTTAATGAGCATGAAAGGTTTCTCTTATGTTCCTTTAGAATTAGGGTCTGTGTATCTTGCTAAATTTTGGGCATTTTTTCCTCAATTAAATACGCATTAAGTAAAAAATCTTCATGAGCCATTAAGAGTGTAGTTAGAAAATATTAATTTGGTAGTTATACAACTTGCAAAGTTTATGAAATCAGCAGTAAAGCACAGCCCACAGAGCTTCCCTGGGCTCTTCAGATACTCCCCAATATCAGAGCTTGGGTATCCCCAAAGGAGCTTCAGACTAGAGTCATGGTGCTGGGAACTGGAAAATGTGTTCCCTGAGAAAACAAAGTACACAGGGCCTCAGGGATAATGCTAGTATACTGCGAACCTAACAATTGCTTTTGGGGATGATGCTCATTTCAGCCTTAAGCTGTCTATTGCAACCTGAGCTGGAGCTTTTTCAATAACAGAACTGCTGCACTGGAAGCTGACGGCTGTTATTCATTGAAACTTATAACTGCTACAAAGTGATTTTACATGCATTATTGATAATTATTTATAATTCATGTTAGTGGCCTTTGGACCATGAGAGGAAACCTGAGTACTTAAGGGAAACACACAGAAGGAGAACTTGCAAACTCCTTGAAAGTGGAGGTAGGATTCAAAGCCAATTTTTGAGGACAATAATCAATACTCACTACTAATTATCATTATTATTATGAATTTTCCATTTCAGAGTGTATATGCAACCATTCATAATAACAACGTGTTTGTGAATCACAGCTGGTTCACAGCTCTAATTACAGGTTACATAAAACCTGCCGTGCTGCACAGGAGGCGTAAAGAAGCTGGGAAAACAGGCAAGGACCCAAGAGGGCAGTGCAGTAATTGCTAGAAGTTTTGGTTTGTTTGTTTTGAATTTGGCATGAAGCAGGAGTCCTCATCTCCCAATAGTGTAGGAGAACAACTTCTTACCAACCTCAATTCAAACAGTATGAATTTTACAAATGTTTCATAGTAATTTATCTTGCATATGGCTTCAAGACCAATCTTGCACAAATATTTGGCTCTTAAGTATTGAGCATGCACAGAAATAATCATGTCCAGGTTTTTGTTTGTGCGTCTTGAGAAGGATGTTGCTCAGTTTTAAATAGTTGGTAATGAACAGACCAGTGCAAGATTGCATTTTTAGACAACGGTTTTAGAGGTTTTTATTAAAAACTGGATTTTTTCCCCCATATTTTGGAGCTGTCAATGTAACACATGTGAATGCATAAAGTCCTCACACTTTCTTGTCATATAGACCAAAAACCATTACACTACAGCATTACTAGGCTATACTAAGTTGAACAACCACTGAATGGAAGAAGTTAAGTGCTGAACATGCATAGGTGTGGCAAAGCAGCAGACCTTGTTGGAGTGGCATTGTCTATTTTACTCCTCTGTGCATTTGGATCCACGCGTGTTTAGACTGTAGGTGTCTAAACGTAGAAGAGGTGTTGTTATAGTAGTTTCACACAATCTACACTACACCTCTTCTATGGATATTAAATCAGAGAAATCCCAGGCCCTAGGCCTAGGTCTCTCGATGCCCCTTCCCTCCACGAATCCCTATTACTACAGTAACAAACTATAGCCTACTTCTATCTAAATATGTAAAAATGATAAAACATCTATATGCAATTTATGTTTTGTGTACGTAATCTAACTGTGCAACGTAAGTTTCTAACTGAATCTAAACCTTGATACTACACCTACTGTACCTATATGTGCTAATTTATATATGGATTAAACTTTTATTTGCAAATATCAACCTGTTTGAGACATCATAATGTGGATGTGGTAATTCTACTGTTATACCAAGGATAAATACTACTGAATATATACAGCTTATTTTTAAATATGATTTTCTGAAAAGTGCAGTGAATGACATTTTGCTCTTTACTACTTTATGTCAAAAGCAGAAACGTTTACATTTTTACAGATAATTTACTGCAAAGCCAGCAATGGAAACACTTCCAGCTAATTTTTCTGCGCAGCTCTTCCAGGATACCTTTGTGTTCCGTCACTTGTCATTAGGTGCCGGTTGTTTCCGTCTTGCCGCTGTCGTGATTGGGATTGAGCTCTTCCTCAGATTTTCTCCCGCAAAAAAGTCTGCAGAAGAATTTTTGGAAAGTTCCACTAAAGGCAGGGCTGGAAAAGTAGTAAACCAAAGGGTTCAAGACACTGTTAAAGTAGGTGAAGCACACAGACGTGTAGAACGCAAGGTTAGCTTCCTGAAAGTAAGAACATTCGTTGTACCATGCTTTGAGTACCCAAACAGCAATGCGAGACATACTGCTGGGAAAGAAACATATGATGAACACTAGAGCCACGGCCAGGACGAAATGCACGGCCCTCTTGATTTTACCCTGAGTGTCCACCGTCTTATTCTTTAACTGCCATGTTACACAAATTGTGCAAAAAGTGACAATGACCGTAGGGACAAAAAACTGAATGACGTAGAAAATGTTGTGCCAGGTAGACAAGGGGTTGAATCCCATACAAATGTTAAAGCTTTCACATTGGGTGCGATTATTGTGATCAAAGAAATGCTTGTCAAATAGCAGGTAGGCAGTGATGGCCACAACCAGCCCCCACAGACCGCAGGAGACTAATAATGCATATTTCAGTCCCATCCGGTTAATGCGGCTGTGGGGATGAACGATCTTTAGGTAGCGGTCTACTGCCACTGCTGTGAGGAAGAAGATGCCGGCCGCTCTGTTGGCTGCCAGCAGGAAGAGCAGGATGCGGCACAGCGCGTCGCCGTAAATCCAGTCCTTGCCACGTCGATAGTAGTCTGCCCTGAACGGAAGGCAGAAAAGAACGACCGAGTCGGCTACTGCCAGGTGAGTGAGATACACGGAGTTGGGTTTCCATGCTTCTAGGCGGAGGATGAACATCCACAGGGCGACGGAGTTTCCCAGCAAACCGAACATGAATTCCAAGATGAGGACCGGAGGTAGAACCTTATCCAAAATTGGTGAATCAAATGCACAACACACCGTAGAGTTTGCCATTGTGGAAATTTCTCACTTTTTTTTTTCGTAATGTGAAAGAAACAGAGGAAGCAACAAGAAAGCAGTGTTCTGTGCTATGCAGGTACCTTAAGTTTTAGGGAACCGGTTTTTATTTATGCACTTGGTAATGAGGCACAGTGACATCAAGGGACTTTTATTCCCAGTCTGCACAAAGATTGTTTTCAGCAGAGATACAGAACACTACTCCCAAGAGATTGAACTTAAGTAGCGAGTAAAGAAAGAATATGTAAAAGTTGTAATATTTTAAAGAAATGTTGTAAATAAAAGATTATGGTAATAAAAAAGCAAAAGTAAGCCAGTTATTGCACATCTTTGCATATCAAATAATCAATCCTATGATCCTGCAATGAACCTTTCTCCATCTTTTACAGTCAACCAGTCTTTAACTGAACTCACCCTAAATTAATATTAAAGTTTAGGTACCCTATTTTGCTTAGCTAATCAGTAGTCAAATCAAATTGCTTTTTATTTATTCCAAGCTATTTAATTTAATTTTGGACAGTTTCGGATACATTTCAAAATCATTGATCAATCCCTTTAAAGCAATACAAACTCAAACTCTGAATCTCATTTTAAAGTACATTTTGCTACTTTGCCCATCACTGATAACGGGACTGTAAAATATTTTACCCTGTTCTTTTGAAGTGTGTGACAAGGGTGTTTGGATCCCTAGACAGATTGATAATGATGCTGTGCTGCGAGTTCTCCTTATCCAAGTGGTCAAACACGTGTTTTAACATCAAATTTACATTATGGCCAGCACGGGGTTCCATGTTCCAAAACAGTACAAAAATAAAATATTAGCAACCTAATGTCAGTAATATAAAAGATTAAAACAGTGTGTGAAACATTTGAAACTTCTATACTAGGTTGTACCCTGTAAATGTTTTAAAACAAGATGGCAATCATAAAACGAATCATTGTGTGTGAAACATCCGGAATTTTTGATCTTGACAGATACCTTTCAACAATGAGATCCCTTTCCTGCTTTGTAAGCTCTCTGCAGAGCATGACTTTTGAAGTAGGATGCAACCGAGTAGATGTCAGGAAAAGCCTACTAGGACAGCTGAACTTTATTTTGGGGTTGAATGCCGCGATTAAGTCAAAAGGTGCTTCAACAAATTATTAGTATAAGGGTGTGCATACTTATGCAACCAACATTGTCATCTGTATTAGTCTTTGTATACAAGTGCTTCCCAGTCCTGTCATTAAAGTCATAGTGCTTGTTCCTTCCCGTTACTTGCTCTCCCCATTTTGAGCCCCCTTGATCCTTTTGGTTTATCGAAACAAAACCCTATTTTGTTGCCACTGCGTCCTCCATCCTGTGAACCGTGACACTATACATCACAAGGTCAAGTAAAACCATTAAACAAATAATATGGCTTTATTAAAATTGTCATTTGTTACTCTGATTTGATGATTTTAACTATTTCCCACAAATAGGTAGCAAAAAATAAAAATGTTTTTAAATCTTTCAACTTTATTGAAAATAGCCCACAATAAACAATTAGAATGATGTGTATTTTTGATCAGTTTTTGGTTAGCTTTGCCATTTTTGTCATCTCTGTAACTCTTCATGAAATACTTTTGCTTGTCACAGAAATAAATGTAAATATAACAAAACTACTGAATTACACCAGAGGCTAAATGAACAGCTTAAAAACAATTCAACTGTATATTTACATCGGTACATCTTCAAAGTCATTTTAAAAATGAATATGTTACATTAACGTATTTGTGAGAATGACACATATTCCCTTTTGTGTCAATTCTACATTAATTTCGGGATTCAATTTGTAAATTACGTCTTGATTAAATATTTTTAAATGGAGTAAATTATATAATTTACAAAACAGAACTAATAGAACTATTAAATATCCAGTGTGAAACTTGACACAAAAATCACAAATGCCAGTTCAACATACCAATAAGCACCCTTGTGAAAGCGCCCCCCCCCCCCCCGAAAAAAAAAAAATCAAATAATCTAAAACTATTACTATAAAAGTATATAAACAGTGTGGACAAAATAAAAACAGAAACTATACATGGAAAAAGTACTTTGAAGTAACCGGAATCACAATAAATGCAGCTACGAAGGTGTGTCACAGGCTACATGCCAATTATTGGCATGAGACAGCTCAACTCAAAAAGGTCTGACAATCCGCACTTTGATATGTGAGCTTTAAAAGGAACATGAGGCTCCTATCACAGTTCCAAAGAGACTAAAGAGATGGTGCCCAAATTTCACAAGCATTAGTCACAAAAACAGGAAAACTGTTAAGAGGAATAGTGTCAAAATTCATAACAACATATGCCAAACTAATCCAGAAAACAACAGTAGTTACAAGTCTAACTTCACAGACAGTGACGGAGGTACATAAAATAATTGCAAATTGCCATAAAGTTGTCTTACAAATAGCACAGCACTGAATCAACATCTCTAGTCCCAACAAAACCTACTGAGTGAACTTCACAAAGCTGGAGTTTATGTCAGGGCTGCCATTCAAAAATCCAAAACCAGTACACAAGGAAGAAAAAACATCATTTTAAATAGAATCATTTTTTCATTTGAAATGAATCAAGGTTGATATTAAAGTGGCAACTCGCTGCATTGATTTGAGTAAGCAAATATATCAATATTACATGAACTGCCTTGGAACTTCTGGTACATTGTGATAAAGCAAGGTTAGTGAACTTAGTGAAAGTGCGATTGACATGGTAGACCTTGGAAGACCATTGTAGTGGATGACAGAGTGAAACTCAGAACAGTTAAGAAAAACTCCTCACATTACCGACAAATTGGAGGTATGTATGATGCAGGTATACACGTTTCAAAGACTAACATACAGAGAAGACTAGGATTTACCACAAGATTCAGACCTCTGATAAGCATCAAAAACAGAAGGACTTGGTTGGCTGTACAGCTCTGGAACAAAGTGCAACAGACCGATAAGAAAAAGAAAAAAAAAACAATGTACCAGAGTGATGGAAAGAAGACAGTGAAACACTCAAGATCCAAAGCATAGCAGCTAAACTGTCAAACATGGTGCAGTTATGGCTTGTATGTGTACACCTGCCAGGGGAACCAGCTCAATGGCAGAGCATCACCAGGAAAGATGTGAAATGGCTTGTGATTTCTATGGATCAGAGACTTCAGGCAGGCATTGACTGAAAAGGATCAGCAACAAAACATTGATGGTTTTTGTTTCATTTTATGTTTTCCTGTCTGCTTTTGGTGCCTTGAAATTGGGGCAGTTGAAATTAGAGGTGTTAGAGTTCCCCTCCAAAAGTGTTGCTGCCCAAACCCTGCGTGAAGTTGGCCGCCCAAACTGGTCTCAATCGTATGTGCCGCGTTAGTGCTGGAGTGTGCCGTTACAATTTGTTTGTGTCGTTTTAGTTTCTGAGATATAAACGTTTGCTTACGTTGTGACGTCATCACCGTGAAGTTGGTCCCCCATTTGCGTCTGATTTCCACAAACTGTCATTTGTACCGCTACATTTAAACTAGAGATGGGGAGTCGACTCCAAAAGAGTCGATTCCTCGACTCTCACTAGCCCTAGTGTCGGAATCGACTCCAGGT
>JAODKL010000118.1:23975302-23994426 GCA_026780765.1 Petrocephalus schoutedeni
AACTGGGCCGGATTCGAACCCTGGTCCCAGAGGTGTGAGGCGGCAGTGCTACCCACTGCACCACCGTGCCGCCCCCCACCAGATATCTTATTTATTATTATTGTGCCACTTTGGAGTGTTTTGGAGGAACAAGTTTTCCTCAACGAACTTCACTTAGTGACCTGGCCACTTACTACATTTACATGTATGCCATTTAGCTAAATGAACTGTACTGTACTGTATTCTTTGCATGTTTAATTGCTTTGTCATTTTCTATCAAGACCTTTTTTATGTAATGTACAGACCATCTGAAGTATGCCCTTGTATGTAAAAAGTTATTACTGTATGCATTGGGAGCACTACACTTTGGACTCATTATTAAAAATGCTAAATTAATGGCACTGAGAAGTTGGAAAATTACTGCGAGATTCCACGGTTACAAAAAACGGCTAACATCTAAGCGAGGCTGGTTGCTGAGACAAAGATGTGAGGCATACCCAAGCCAAAACATTAATATTAAAAGATATAGTACTCACTTGTGCTAACAAATATTATATATCACTAATATTTATATATTATATGATTTTATGTGATCCAAATCATTTTCTGTATTGTTTTTGCATATGTATCATCAGTGAGTTTCAGCGATCTTTGGGGAAGTATGGAGTCATAGGCGTGCCATTTAATATAAAACAAGAATAAGAACATTAAGTGTTGAGTAAGAATAGGAAATAAAGAATAGGACAATTTAATGGTTTTCCCTTTTTGCTTTTTCCCAATTTGTTTTTCTTCCTCTAATTATTATTATTATTATTATTATTTATTATTATTATTACTGGTGGTGCCAGGCATTATTTTCACAATTATACTTTCTGCCATGGGAGTCTTTGGAAGCCCCAAAATTTTGGGTCAATCCATCCATCTCTGCAGTGCCACCATCAGGCCAAATTTCAAGGTACATTATTGCTTATAACTTTTGAACCGTTTGTCCTAGGTTTCTGATGTTTTTGTCCACTTCAGTTCTTGGGTCTTCTTCATTCAAATGCACCCATTGCAGTTAAAGTCTGCCTTAGTGGATTTTCCATCACCTTTTTTTCTGTGAATTCGTCCTCAGCCATTGATCATCTCAGAATCAGATTGTCATCTATGAATTTAATGGCAAAGTCACCAAACTGGATGTGAGGTTATATCTCAGCCATGCTTTTATATGTCAAAGCCATACTTGGTTCTTCGACTCAGGACCCCATGAAGAAGCTCAAGATAAATTTTCTCACTGGACCACTAGGGGTCTGCTGCAATAAGGGGTCTGCTGCAATAAGGGGGCGCTGCAATAAGGGGTCTGCTGCAATAAGGGGGCACTGCAATAAGGGGTCTGCTGCAATAAGGGGTCTGCTGCAATAAGGGGGCACTGCAATAAGCAAAAAATTGTTTTTGCTAATAACTGTTGAAGGATTTGCTGTAGAAAAATAACACTAATAATTGTCTTTTAATACTGTGAGACAGGGGTGCCCAATACGTTGATCGCGATCGACCAGTATATCGCGAGGGTAGTGCGGGTAGATAGCACAACATTAAAACTTTGATACATTAGGTTACTATACCTACTTGGTTACATCCCTTCTCTTCTAACTCGTCACCTGGCAGAACACGCGAATGTATTGTGAGCCAATGCAAAACTCTGGCGAGCAAAATGACCCAGGTAGCCTTCCTATTTATATCTACTAAAAACGGACTAAAAAATGAGTGGGGGACCAATTATGGAACCATAAATATATTAAATTGTATTGCGCTTTAAGGGTTCGTATAGTGATGCAAGGTTCGCTAACATATACTGTACATATAAATATGAAATGCATAATATATATAACATATATTTAGCATTTGTAATGTAGGTAGATGATTTTGACCGGGTCATTTTAAAAGTAGCTCGCAACCCGAAAGAGTGTGGGCCACCGTGCTGTGAGAGGTCCCTTAGCTGAGAAATGGTAAGTTGTCTTGTCAACCTAATGTTCGTAGCCTCGATATTGGATTTTATTAAAAGGATTAAAATTCTGCACAGGCCTCAAATTTTGTCCAGTTTTCACCAAATTTAGCAGGAATGATCTTCAGGAAAAGCCTGACAACATGCATCAGGAATTTTTAATTTTCAAAACCATTCCTCTCTCACTTCCAGACAAAATTGGTAGTGAAGCCGCCAGTCGGGACGTGTGGCCATATCACAGCAATGCTTTGATGTTTTTGAACCAAACATTGTGTATCACCTGATCCCGACGGTGTGCCGGATCATTCAGCCACTAGGGGGCACTGCAATAAGCAAAAACATATTTCTCCTAATACATTTGGATGTATTGGCCTTTTGGATGTGGCTTTAGTATTTGGGGATTGTCCTTGTCTCTGCCAGTCCCCTCATTTCCCCCTTTTGCCAGGAGATGTCACCAGCCATTCCATATGTTCCTAATGATCCCAGCCCAGTATCTCATGACGGCCATTGTTAGTGCTATGTTCAGTCCCACTTGCTGTTTGCTACCATATTCCGCTGCTGTGTAGATTGTGCTGACACTCCTGCCTGTGCAAGCTTCACTCTCAGATGTTAGTGATCCATCCTGTCCGAGTGAGCTTCTCCCTGCCTGCACCCAGGCTATTTCCAATGTTCTCAGCGTCCATGTTCCCATTAAGCACAGGTCTGCCCCCTTATCCCATTCCCCTTCCTGGTTTACTCCAGACCTTCAAGCCCTGAAGGCAGCTGGCAGCTGCCCAGACGGGTCTCGCTGTACATTCCCTAGCTTACAGCGAGTATATACTGCTCTGCTGTAAATGATCCTTGCCCTTCTTATTATCCATCAGTCATCAGTAATTTGTACTGTATTCCCAGCACCATTTTCTCTACTGTAACCAGGCCTGCTAATGCTCCTGTATTAACACCACTTGTGACTTTGCTGCAGTGTGACACTTTTCTTCAAAAATAAAATTTCCCCACTTTATAAGACTACAAAGTCACTACCCATTGTCCGGCCACTGTCCTTCCTGAATTATCCTCCCCGCTTCTTGTTTAGGAGCATTATTACACTCCCCTCCACTATGCTTGACAGTTGGGATGTAATTTTCATGTCTTTTCCCAAACAACGCTGCGCACTTTTGCTAGAAAGTGCAACCCTTTTTTGTTTCATCTGTGTATTGGAACACTGTTTCAGTAATCCTGTGGAGCATTGAGCTGGACTTGAAATGGGCAATAATAATAATAATAATAATAATAATAATAATAGTTGTTGTTGTTGAATAGCATTGTATCCTGCCATGGAAAGCACCCCTTTTTCAGTGTTTTTTTTAAGGTAGAATCTTGAGCACAGACATTCTGAAGTGCAAAAAGTACAGTACAGCCTGGGTTTCTTATAGCATTTTGAGGATCTATTTGTTGATATTATGGCTACATGCAATGGCGTAGGTGAGATCTTGATATTGAGGGGTATTCAGCTTATCAATTGAAATGCAAAGCTTTATTTATTGGGCCATGAATGAAGCCCAATTAAAGCAACCCCCCTCCCCAATTCCTACTGTACGTACCTGGCCACATGCAGTTGGCTATAAAAATCATAACGATGGTTATTCTTTATTCTTATTCTTTATTTACTATGTGTAAAGTGGGTACTGTAAAAACTTAAAAGTCCGAGGACAATATGCAGATAATCCTTCTCTAAATCTATTTCTTTGCAGCTTTTTTGGGAAAAGCGGTTAAAAGGCTTGAGGTCATCAGATGTCACGGAAGAGGTCCTGAGAACCATGGAGCTTCCTAAAGGTTTACAAAGTAATAGCTGCTTTATTTCAGTTAAGATTTTCAGAATTTAATTTCACCGACGAAGCAGCCAGTGCCAATTAACTGGCGCTTCATTGTTTCAGGTGTCGGACCAGCTGCATCAGATGAAACTTTACTATCAGCCATTGCCAGTGCTCTTCATATGAGTTCAGCCCCCATAACTGGTCAAACGACAGCGGCGGCAGAGAAGAACCCAGCCGTCTGGCTTAACACGTCACAGCCTCTCTGCAAAGCTTTTGTCGTTACCGATGAAGACATTCGGTAAGAACGTGCTACTCAGTGAAGATGACCGAGACACTAAAAAATAAACTGTCCTTTACCATATGGAGTCTTCATAGGAAGATGTATATGACGTAAATAGATAGTTTCCTTTAAAAATGACACAGTATAGTTAAAAGAATTGTAAAAGGCTGGTTTTCCCGATTTTGTTCAGGGAGTAGTGTATGCTTAACTTTTTGAAACTTTTATGTGAAAAAACTGATCGAACCGATAGAAATCATTACTGCTAGCGTGTCCCTTATTTATTTCTGTGAGAGAATTAATACTGCTTCTTTTTTTTCTTTTTAGTCTTCCTAACAAATGTGCCTACTGTGAAATAAATGTGTTATACATGAATAGATTAATTAAACGACTAATGTGCCGATGAAATACACAGAGGTTTAGTGTTACTATTAGTGAAATAAAGGGAAACCTAATTTATGTCCGTACATTTTATGGCTAATTACTCCACTGAATGGTTCCAAGACGCCAGAACCCATTTTGTTTGCATTCTCTTGGCAGGGAACAGGAACTGAAAGTCCATCAGGCACGGAAGAGTTTAGAAGAAGCGCTGATGGTTGATGGTTTGGCGCGGGCTGCTGAAACAACCAGGGACACTGAAATATAGAGGGCAGACAAAAAATAAATATTGGATGAGGTAAGGTCTGGGGAAAGTACCAACTGTACTCCAAAGACGGACCCTATTATGATAGCGCTCACAATGCTCGAATGTCATCGATGATGAATATATCCTAATAATGATTGGTTTATATATGAATTCCAATTCCAAAGTAAAGGGTAATTTGTAAATAACAGGCATCCTATAATATTAAAAGATTTAATTCTCTGAATATTGCATTTTTCTCACTGACTTCCTATAAATGTAAGTGACCCATTTTACTTGATGGGTGGCATAGCTTTTGAATTCAATAATGCAGATGTTGGTGACTGTCTTCATGTTGCAGAAATGGAGACAACAATGCAGCAAGTTCGATAAGTTGAATATGCTGAAAGTGCACTTTGCAGAGATCCCTGGATGACCTGCCTTTGCCAGAATTTTTATTTAACCTAATATATTAAATGGTGTAGATGCCCTTAAATATTATGTGCTAAATATTATGTTATTTAGAAGGGGAGCTCATTGTAAGGCTCATATACTCAAATGCACTGTTATTCTGGATGCTTAAGCATTATTTTGTACATTATTTGAACCATTAGAGGAAAATTCAAGCTTTTTATACTCTGTTTTTATACTCGAGTATAGTCTGTATACTAGGGATGCAAATTTTGGGAATTTTTAAAGGAGGAACCTTTGGGAATTACTGGGGAATTTATATTTTCAGTATTATATGTAGAGTCAAACATACAGCATGAGGCTAGACTGGCCATCTGGCATACTAGACAATTTCTGGATGGGCTGGCTGGTGGGCAATATTTACTGTGGGGAATCTCAAATTCTAGGGCCATTTTTTTCCATCCAGTCCTACTATTAGGCACAACAGCTGACCAATACAGACTTTGTGAATTTGCACAGTTACATTGCCCTTGTGTATTGCTGTTTTGTAACAATAATGAATTGTATTGTGAAATTTGTATCTACTGAAATAGTTTTAATAATGTACTTACTTACCTGCCGTTTTAACGCGGAAAAAAATGGAATCTATAAAAACCTATATCTATATAAAAATCTATAAAAAGTAAATAAGATTGGCATTGTTCCAAAGAATTTTTGTATATCGGCACGTGTAGTATTTTTAGGTTTTTTCCTCAGTTACTAAATGTGCCTTTGTTTTCATTCTGTTTACAGAAATATAGACTTTGACATTGGACTCTGTTTCAAAAATCACTGAAGGGAACATTGAGGGATCATCAGTCTCCTTACAGCTCAATGGACCCATGTAGTTTGATAAATTGTGATTATCATTGATACCACACACACATATGTATATATGCATATATAAAATCTCAGAACAATGCTTATTTTGAATTAAGATTTTTCATAGAGCCATATATTGAGCAGCACTATTTGAATTTCAGGTCAAGTTGCAATCTGCTGGATTTGTATTGCTAATTGTTTTTATTGTTGATTTCAACAATTGCACGGGAATTGTCTATTTCAGGGTTTATAACAATTTATATGTATGGAAAACTGCTTATGTAATTAAAATTATACTTACCAGAACATTCTAGTAAATTCCTGAATCAATGATTATGTATAGAATGCATTATTATTATTATTATTATTATTATTATTTAAAGTGTGGATAATGTTATGTTCTATACTGCTGAACCAAAGGAATTGTTTTGTCTTAATCCGTTGTTTGCCTCTATTCACGGTCTTTCAGTTTTACACCACATTTTTAAATTCCTCAGTATCTAACTTTTTATCAACAAATGACTCTGCTCTCCCCTGATTATGCTTTTATTGTTATTAAGCTTCTTCACCCAAAGAAACTCAAATACCATTTTAACTGCTCGCTTCACAGAATACATGCTGAAGTCATATATCTCCAATAAATTATTTTTGGTCATTTTGTACATAACCTGTTTGTACTAGTTTCTTCCATACATTCTTAATTTGTGACAATTGTAGCTTGGTCCAGTGCACTGGGGACCATTGACTTTTAGGCCCTTTTTGTATTCCCTGGACTTCAGGGAATCTTTTTTGTGTGTTGCTAATCTTGTAATATGTTCTTTAGATTGCAGTATTTTCATTCAGTGAAATGTATCACACAAAGTACTCCAGCGTTGCCGGGTAAATGGCTCTGCCGTGTACTCGGACCCCAATCTTTGCTCTCCGCTTTGTGTATGTGTGTGTGTATGTCTGAGTAGGTCTGACAGGGAGAGGGGTTTACCATGTTTAACCATTCAAAACAGCCATCAGGCAGGGAGTTATTTGTTTGCCAATATTCCTTGTTGTTTTGTGGGCAAGGAATTGGTATACTTTAAGTGAAACAGCCAACAGTTAAAAATACCTTGGTTTGCAAATTCTCTTGTTGATTGTAGCTAATGCTGTGCAGATACTGTAAATACAAATGTTATTTTTTTCTTTTCATTTTTTTTTGTGCAAAAGGAACATGTCAGTTTATTCATGCAAATAAGTGTCTAAACATGAGGATTGCCCCATATTGAAAAATAAAATGTGTCCCGTTATGGGATGTGACCCCCCCCCCCCCTCTTTTTATCCCAGTAAATTTCATTATGGTGGAACCTAGGAGGTGCGGGAGTGGCCTCCCTCATTCCTTAAAACCAAAAGTGCTGGTTCTTAAGCTGGTTCAAAACAATGTTTTTCACAAAAAACTAGATGCATTACAGAGCATTAATAATTAGTATTTATAGCTACTTATTTGCTGCATTTTTGCTGTGTATATTTTGCAGTTGTACAGAAGACGGGCATCACCAGTTGTTTGGGCACATCCACCAACAAACCATTGATTGGTCCCAGTATTCCCTGGATTAAATAGGATGCAGTTCATTCAAAACATCAGTTTTATCAGTCAACTGACTACATGTCACCATGTCAAACATACTCAAGCACCAATTTTCAGTTTTGTGTACCCGTATGGAAACGTGTTCGGGGAACATCATGTGACATGGAGCATGTAAGACATGCATTCATGTACTCAAGAAAAAGCGACAATTTAAACAACTTTGGCTCACTACTTGACTTTCTTTTGGCTGGGGGATTATGTAATAGTGTCTTAATCAGCTGTAAGCAAAGTGGCTTCAGTGTGGCAAAAAAACAGATTCTGGGAAGGCTAAATGCAAAGCTCTTTCACCCTCTGAGGATACTAATACACTTTCTAATGCTATGGATGTTAGCTCGCGTAGCATTCCTCACCTTCAGGAGATGATGAATTAAGCCTCCTCTGGCTAGAGCAGTATCAAACCACTGAGACCATTCATCATTCGCCTGCCATATTATCACAACCTTGACCAGATCCTGTGTCAAACTGAGGAAGCCCTTAGGCCACAAAGAGAGGAGGGTTTCTATCTTCTCTCATTACACAACCGCCATGGCTAAGAAACAAGCATTCAAAGGAGAGAAGTTTAGGCTTGTATTCCCCACAGTGCTGCAACTCGCACTACTTGATAGAACACTATACAAGTTTGAAGACCCCACCGCCGGAATCAATTTCACCAAAAACAGCATTGAAACAATGACTCCCCCAGTTCATGTGGAGCTAACAAGACAACTTGAAACAAGGCACATTGGTTCCAAAATGGACACAATGCTTTATTTTTCAATATGGGGCAATTGCGTAATAAACAAGACGGTTGTACTGACATGGTCCTTTTGCACAATAAAAAATATTTATAGCATATACATGGAATTAGGTACAATCAACAAGAGCAGTATTTAGAAATGTATTTTTAGCTCTTGACTCTTATATAACTAATATTAATTCCTTGCCCAGAAAACAAGAAATACTGGAAAACGAGAGTATCTTGTGTGATGGCTGAATGGTTAAACATTGCTCTTTCTCAGACACACACACAGACATGTGTAACCCAGTTAAGAGTAGGGTTGGGTACAGAAACCCGGAGGCAATATGGCACTGGTTCCTAGACATAATGCAATGTAGATTTCGGTGCTTTCGGTTCTTTCACTACCGCTTAAATACCTGAGCTTTCAATTAAAATATCTGCCTCACTGCACCTCACATGCCGTCACTAGTTAACATCACACTTACTCTGATGTCAGCAGACACCTACCATTAGCCAGTAGCTGCCTTAATGTTAAAATCCCTAAAGTTTGACTGTATTTCACTCAAAGGGATTCCAACACTAGAATGTTATGTAAAAGTTTTTTATAATTTATTAATATTCAAAGGTGTTATTTAGTGGAAAATTATTTTAGTCAGGTTATTTATTATGTAAATTTATGTGCATATTTACATACAGTCAAGCCCGGAATTATTCATATCCCTGGCTAATTTTGACTTAGAGTTACTTTTATTCAACCAGCAAGTTTCTTCTTGACTGGAAATGACACCGGCGTCTCCTAGAAGATAAGACGATGTACAAGAGGCATCATTGTGGAAACAAATATTTCTCAGCTTTTATTTAAATTTGAACAAAAAGTGGCATGTCCAAAATTATTCATACCTTTTGCAAACTGTCACAGTCTATGGGAAAATCCAAAGTTCTATACCATTCCAAATAATCCAAGCTGTTCTAAAGCATCCTAATTTCCCTGATTCATTGGGAACAGCTGTTTTAATCAACTCAACAGGTGAAAAACAGCAGCTCTGTGCCGCCTGGTTTGTGGATAGTCATGGCTAAGAAAGGAGCCAGGGGTATGAATAATTCTGGGCTTGACTGTACAATTATATACTTATATTAAATATAATTAAGGTGTTCATATAGGCCTGTTGTTTAATCTGAATTTTAGATTTGCCTTAGAAATAAAATAGCTGTTCTTTAATGTTGTTGACCTTCATTTTATGTTTCTTGAACCTAGTCAGGCACCATTTTGGCACCAGCACGATTTTAAAAATGGTCTCAATGTAATCAATACCAGTTGATTTCCAGTTCAGTTGGTCATATCAAGTTTGAAAAACATTTGAGTTATCGTCTTATTAAGCAGTGTCTGCAGTGGTGGCAAAACCATATGTCCAGGGAATACAATAAATCCCAGTTCACATTATTAGATTTACTGTTTTTTCGTGAAGGCATGGGTTGATGGTATGTTGCAAGCGCCTGTCCCCGAGTTTCCATAAATAACCACATTTTTTCCCCACTAGTTTGTTTGATAAATCTGAGATTTTGCACAAGTTACGTACACATATTTCAGGCATCTTTTTGTGCGTATACAGCTTTGATAAATTAGGCCCCCAGCTCTCTCTTACTCTTCCCAAGCTGGGCTCCTGGACCGCGAGACTGTCCCACTACCTGATTTGAGTCCTAATCAATCAGCGCTTGTTGAGGCTGCTGGTGAAGAAACAATGGTGTGGTGCCAATTGCCTTTCACTGGTGCACGGTGGCATCACACCAGGACTGCCGTGTCACAATCAGCCTTGAATTGACAAAGTATCACTCCATGGCTATTTTCTTCATTACATGTTAAAAGGGCATGAATATAAATATGATTTGGCCATAGAACTGTTAAAACTTTGAAACTATTTTTATTGGAGAATTTACAAATAGACATCCTTGTTATATATGGCAATAAATTAATTTAAAAATGTGTGGTATTTCCTGAAACCACTGGGTGTATAGAAATCTCCAGTTTCACGGTAAAAATAGTAGTAGGCATTATTGGAGGAAGTTTGACATTTTCTTTGCATTACAGACGTAGATACAACCCAGTTTAATTTTAATGAGTGGCAAGACCTAATAAAAACTGACAAAGATCAAATGATTCTGAATCATTTTCTCACAGCTATATCCTGGAACATTCATTATGGATTAGTATTTAATGCTGCTTTTGTTAAACCGGTAAACATGGTCACAGAGGTCAAAGAACCACTATGGTTCTGTTGTGGAGTGTGATTTGTGGCTGGAATGAGCTTGATCCTGCTTGACTTGGAAGTGCTGGAAGTAGGGAAAATGGAAGGAAACAGAAATTAAGTAACATTTCTGAGCTATACTATAACCCTGTAAATATGCATTTTAATACTCAATTTCACTGTTGACATTTATTCTATTACTTCAACCAGGATATATTGATCAACTGAAATAAGTGACAACTAAATATAAATTTTTGAGGGATATCTTGCTACAATACTTACATAATTCTACTCATAAAAATATTCTGTGCAAAAATCAGTATAGATGAACATTAAATACTCTCAGGAACACTTGAGAGGGTCACCATCTAATTCCAGGTCTCCAGAACCACCTCAAGTGTTGCTGGGTTATGTATTTGGAGATGCCTTTCTGCACTTATGTGTTATTTTATGCACTTTGTCTTCCTGTTATCTTTAACACGTCTGGTCACCATTTGTCACCAACTTGAACATGGTCTTCAGCAACAGAACTGCTGTGACAGGATGTGTTTTTTAATCACACCATCCTCTATAAACTCTTGGTCCAATTTCAGGAGGGTGCCAATTTCTGTGAAAAACTACTTGGACCACGTCTCAGATGATTTACTTGCACAGTAACTGAACGACCCTCCTGACCTAGTCTGCATGCTGTCTGTCTGTATGTATGTGTATATATCATACACACACACACATACTGGAGGGGCCAGCTGACTGTACATGACAATGTCACACACAGGCACCTGCTCTTTTGTTTCAGCTGTAATGGTGTAATGGACCTTCACCTGCTGAATCTCCTTCATTGCCAGTCTGATGGATGGGTACAGCCGGGGTAAAGTCCTTGTGTTGTGATCCCATGTGTTATAGGCCTTTTCGAGGACTCCGCTATCCAAATTCCTTTTCATTTCTGAGGGCCTGTTATGTTGTAAATCCAAGTGCGTCCGCTCGGAGGCCTCACTGTCCGAGGCATATTGACCGATGTCAGCAACAGTCCTTAGCTCTTCATAATCTGGCTCCTGCTCGCACTTCTAGAATGGAAGAAGATTCACGTGGTTAGAAAAAGCTCATTTGCTAAGCAAGATTTTGGCTTGTAGAGCCAAACAAGCCTTATGCTGACCTTTATTATTATTATTATTTTAATGAGAGCACTTACCTGTCCACAGGGCACGGTCAGAAGCTCCATGTGCGGCCTGATGCCATGACAGGTATGGTAGTCGACCAGGTCAGGCAGAGAGGCGTGAGCCCGATCTTCCCCGACGATGACATACTTCCCGTTACTCTGCATCTCAATCATGTAGTGGCGACACCGATCCTCGCTTCTATGTAGGAAAACATTATCCATGAATGCAGAAGGCACTGACAAGACTTAATGAAATAGTACTGTTAACACCTGGATTTGTGCTTCTTAATGAGGGCCTACCTGTATGGTAAGTGAAATGATTGCGCGGGTAAGCTGACAGTTCTTATGAATGCTTCTGTATTTTTGTTACATAATTATCTATGACACTTACAGGCTCTGCTATAAGCCTTACCAACAGGCACCCTCCAGGAACTGGGTCAAGAGTTAATAGAGAATGGTGTGAGAAAAGACAAAATTGCAGACCACCTAGGGGTCTCTATGGACTAGATTTAAGAAACACTAATCTAATATAATCACAAGGTCATGAAAGATTTCAGGCAGGACATTTTCCCCACAGGCTGCTTTGCAATACCTGTATGTCAATGTGTAACCCTCTCGGCTCTGTCCAAGTCTGATCAAAAAGCAGCCAACGGGCTTGTCCATCATCAAATCCTCAGCTTGTCTAGGAAAAAAGAAAAAAAAAAAAAAAAAAAGACAAGTGTCGAGCTGGGATTAAATTCTGTTATCATAAAAAAGTTACCTTGCAGATAAGATTTGTGGCATCACCCTCATTGAGTTTCTTCAAGCACATCTATTTTATTTCCTTTCATGTAAATCATGTGGCCTCATCGGATTGTATTCAGGTTAACAGGCATCGTCAGCCGTGCGGGCCGCATATCACAGTCATCATAAACATACCTCCGCGAGATGACACCATGGAACCAGCAAGGGAATTCCCCATTCTTCACCACCCTCCTGGCCTGCGTTTCCGCAAACCAGCGCAGTGTGTTGCATCTCCTGCTGAATGTCTTCCTGATGACCTCATCCCCTCCTGGTGGCCCCAGCAATGAGGGGGAGTCATCGCTTGCGTTCAGGTTATTAAGGGGAGTGGCCTGAGAACGAGAAACTTTACTGTAGCCGGAGTAAAGGTACTGGTTACCATCTTTAATAAACCGGCCTATAGGCGAACTCTGAAACTTCATGCCATGCAGCTTTACTAAGTTAGAGATGATATATCGATTCTTTCTAGAAAGGAAAGCGTATTGTTAGAGTAACATGGATATCTATGGTTTCAGATTAAGAGGAGTCAGCCACGGTAGTTTTGGCATCTAAGGGTAACACCAGATTGGCAATCAAGGGAGATTTTCCGAGGACGTCCACCTGGGCGGAGACACTGGGACAGACCTAGAAAGATTACATCTCCTAGCTGACACGGAAATGTCTGGGAATCCGTCAGAATGCCTGGAACCTTGGAGTGAGAGAGAGAGATCTGGTCTAGCCTGCTTAGCTTGATGCCACTACAGTCCTAAACAGAAGTGGTAGATGCAACGGCATTCGTTGTGAAAATACCTACGCAAATAGGTAGTTTGCTGCGAGGCCGGGGTACGGGAATGGGGTGGGGTGGATTCGGGCTTCCCGCCAGGGTGCTGTGAGGTTTGGGCTGAGGTTTCTTCTTCCTCGGCAGTGGCACAGGGTGATGTACTGGCCCTGCATGGTAAGACACCGGGCACCTCAACATTATTTCAGCACAAGACTGGTCACATAAAACCACCACTTAGGGAGCACTGGCAAAGTTTCTATATTGTGAACTCCAATGCCGAGCAATGCTGAGAAGCTGAGGAACAGAGCTCAGGGTAAGGCAGCAGGTACAGTACCACTGCCAAAAAAAAGCAGCCTGTAGCTCTGAAAAGCGAGTAAGACATCTCACTCTTATTCTCCTGCTCCATGTCCAATTGCCGCCTCCTTTCCTCCTCCAGCTGTCGCTGAATTGCTTCCTCCTGCTCTCTCCGTCTCTGCGCCCGAAGCTCAGCTAGCAGAATTAAGTACTCCCGTCTACAGCGGACTGCCCGGTAGTCTGTAAAGATATACTTCCTGTAAACATTGTGGTCAGCACTGAGCAGCCAAAACACCAGCAGATTATATTCAGGAGTCTGTAACAGTAACCACGGAAAATCTTACTCTGCATGTTCTGCCAGCCAATGGTAAACATGATTAAACAAAAACAAGTGCAAATTAGGGTGCTTCAATAGGACAATAAATACAATAAGACAAGTACAGTTATGGCAAGGTCCAATATAAACATGCTGTGCAATATGTAAACATTATATACTGCTCATCTAAAAAAAAAAAAAACAAAACAAAAAAAAAAAAACTTATCAAGGTATTCATTGGGTAGCATCCCATTTCTGTAATGTGGTACATTGTTCTATAGTAATTTAAGGTAAGTACCCAAGAGCCAGTCATGATGTTGTAGTGATGTTGTAGAGCCTTTCACAATAGAGTTGAATCACCTGGTAATGGTTGATTGTGATTTGAATAGTTGACTGGGATTGTAGAGGCCAATTTGCAATTAAGATGAACAAGTGTAATCTGGCTGACATTATTCACTAGTGAGAATTCTTTCAGAAAAGCACAAGAGGTTAGAGATGCCTTCACTAATAGGGGTGCTGGAGCAGATGGAATCCTAGACGAGTGCTTGCAGGCTGCGATATTACAGCTTGCATGCAGGTACTGGGACAATGGTAGTGTTAATGATCAGCCCTGAATCCGCCACGCCGCAAAGGGCCGGTGTGTATGCAGGTTTTTGTGATGACCCTAAGGTCAGCTGTTCAAACCCAGGTGTGAGAATTCAGCCAATCAGTCCTCTAATTAGTGATTAGGGAATTGCAGCAAAAACCTGCATACACAGCGGCCCTTTGCGGATAAGATTGCCCAGCCCTGCCCTAGGCACACAACTACAGAGTGAGCTGTACAGAGTGGCCTGGTGAACAGTATGCCCAATGTGCAATCGCTGGGAAGGACCTGCTACCTGCATTATCACTTCTTCTTATCGTCACTGTCAATGAACTTTTACAAACATTCTTGTCTATAATTGATAGCTTCATATGCTATGTAAAAAGTTTGAGGTTTCTTTTGACGCTAAAAAAAATAGTGAATAAATAATAATAATAAAAATAATAATAATAATAATAATAATAATAATAATAAAATAGTGATGTGCATCTCCATCTGAGCACTCACTCTTCTGGATTACAAGTGCAGCCCTGCCCAGTTTCTCCAATGACCTGGCCAGCTCCTCCTGGTGCCAGTATTTAAAGAAGAGACGCGAGGTCCTGTCATGAGGAGTTGGACAAAAAGCATACAGAACGGTTTTAGAGCAGATAGGATCTAACTACGCGGAGCATCATCTGGAAAACTCAATAATAAAATTCTGACTAATTGTGTCACTCACTACTGTCGACTTAAAACATGCATCTACAATATTATCTGTGAATTCTGTATTGAAATAGTAGTAAATAGTAATTCATCTTTCAACTGTGTATATTGTACTAGGTACAGGAAGTACAGGGCACAGAAACACCCTGAGCAGGACTCAGTTATTTCAGGGTACATGACACCCACACAAAGACGTGCATGTACACCACGAGCAAATGAGAGATGATCATTACCATTGCGCGACTACAAACTTGTCACATACACAACTACAAACAGCTTGATCAAACGCCTGTACGTCTGAGGCGAGGCAACAGTATCGAGGCACCAGGCCGCCTGGATATCACAACCTTTTTAAAAGAGAATAGGAACATAAGGACAGAAAGTACAACTTACCCACATTTCCAGTCATGAACTTCTGTTCGATTAAGGATTTTCATACAGCTGAAAACAACGAAACATAAGGGGTAAGTCCAGCTATAAACCCAATTATACATATCAATATGACTTTGATGATAAAATTGCTCTCCAAAATTAAACCAGCCATGTTCTAATTTTGCCAGTTTTCCAAGTTTAGTCAGTTAAATATATATAACACAGCAAAACTGAATGCAGCTTTGTTGTATACTGTATTTAGTTAAAATTAACATGCCATAAAAAAAATATAGCAAATTGCAGTTTTTACCTTTCTTTGTTTAAAGGCACATCTGGTTTAAACAGGAGAATCCCGTACCTGATTGAAAGGAACATGGGATATATATAATACTACAGCTTAAATTGTGCAGAATGTCATATTTAGAGCTGATTATGCCATTTGCCTACTATAATATACTACAATTCTATCATTTTAATTCATTATTGTAATTTGTTAGAGTCATGCTCTTTTTGTCATTAGAGAAATACCCTTACTCATTCACACCTTGTGTGTGACACAGGTACACAATATACCATCGGCACACGGCTTGTGTACACGATACACCTTCAGCGGGCAGCTTGTGTATATGATGCACCATCAGTGTGCTCAACAGATGAATGGAAGAGGTATATATACCTCTGTGCAAATTCTTCAAAGGAGGGGCGCCAGGAGAAACCTTCTCTGCGTATCCGAATGGTCTCCAGAAGGCCATTGTACCTGAGCTTCATGGAGGAATACATTAATAATTACACAGGAAGTGGCGGTTAGACTGCAACACATGTACTGCATATTACTGACTGTGCTTCCTGTCACTCATTCAGGTCAATATTGCTGGACTTGCACTGATATCAAAAGCTATGTAACAATACTGGTAACCAAATACCTATAAACATTTTTATTCAAACCTCTATAAATTTTTCTTGTATTGCATTGCCAAGGTCTTCATAGCAATACCAAAATGGAATTGATCTGATTCATTTTTATGATCCAGAAGCTCATTTATGGTTTTATTTATGAACATCTTTGTTCAGTACGCTGTGTATTCCTGTACATATATATACATATTTACATATATACATATATACATACATACATACATACATAACACCTGTGTTGTTCTTAACAAGCACCTAACAGGAATGCCCCTGCATTCAGTGCCTGTCCTTAGACTTGTCGCCATTCATGTGACCATCCAGTACAAAGACATGAATGGCAGGACCAGCTCCACATGTCATGTTTCATATACAATAGTGATAGTGTATGACAGCAGAGCCAGAATGGCCACAGATGCTCAGTTCTAAGGCAGCATCAGGCTCGTCTTACTTGGTCCATCATTATTTTGTCGTCCACCTGGTCAGGTTGCTTCTTGGAGTTGGGTTTGACGCAGCGTACAAAGTGAGGGTTGGCAGAAAACATCTTCTCCATCAGAACAGCGAGAGAATGCTGCAATTGGTTCATGGCTATCAGTGTCATGATTCACTACAGATTTTTTACTTGTCATTTGTCAAAAGATTCACCACAAAAGCATTACATTTTACTTAAAATCAAAGCAAAGAATTACTGAATTCAGTGACAATTTAGTAGCCTTGCATAAACAGAGACCCTGGCTATGGAGATCTATGCAACATCTAGGATTCAAGAAAGAAGAAAATTATAAATAAAAATTGAAATCTAAAAATAATAGGATTCTTACCCTGAACTGAGCACCAACAGACTGTTTCCTGGTTGAGTTGAAGTTGTCCTCAGAATTTTGTAAAAGCTAATATCAAGATAAAGTGTTTAAGAAAATTGTGGAGCAACGTCTAATGCATTTTATTTCTATATTTCTTTCCTTTCAACATGATTAATCCACAAGAGTTGGAACTAGTTTCATACTAAAAGACATATGACCAACATTACCTTTGCTTTCCGTGGCACGAAAGTCCCTGTTCTGGATATAGTAGCTGGAATGCAAAAATCAGAACAGATCAGTTTTCCAATAAATCCACCTTCTATGACATGTAAGGTATGCAGGCAGTACCCTTCACACATGTAAGGGTTGGATAAATCCTGCACATACATATCATACATATCATATGCAAGGCTCACAATATTATCGCATAATTTCTCTGTGCAGTTTAAACAAATGAGGAATGCTTTGTCTATCAGGGTGTGTACTGTGTGAACTTGCACTTCTAATTACACGGTGGCAAGATTAAGAAAAATAGACAAGCTACCGGTAAAGAGGACACTGAGCAGAGGAGTCACACTGTTGATGAACAGGTCACGGATGCTGCTAGGGATGGTGTCTCTGTTCTTCTCCAGGAACCCGTTTCCATTATACTGAACCTAAAGTGCAGCACAGAGCAAAACAACTGTGCCAATGCAACAACTCTGACAGCAACATTTATGAGTGATACTTATAGCTCACCTTTAAAGTTTAAAATTCATCTACAAATACCCACAAATCTGAATCTACATCAGGGGTGACTTTCCCAAAAGCATCGTAGCGCTACGTAGTTCATTATCGAGCATGTACGACCGATCGTTAATTAACGTGCCTTTCCCGAAACCCTTCGTAGTTCACATAGTTCGTTATCTCACTCGTAGATAATGAGGGATCCAACCCACTCGTTATTTTCTAAGTAGTTCGTTGTTTGAACTTTTGCCTGCTGTACTGGCAGAGACGTAGAGATCGGCCAAAATACACCACGAAATCACACTGGTGGCCTTTCTTGGTTAACGTAATAATGCCGATGATATAAGTGGTCAAAATAAATAATATTAATGTACAGTTAAGACAAATGTAAAACTATAATGTAGACTATAAATTAGCGGAAAAGGCGCTTGTTGTTGTAACTCCTGTGCACATTGTCAATCCATAACTGGGTTGTGCACCATTCAGAATTGACCTAATAATGACCATGAAAATGAAATGCAGTTCATAAAATTATTTGAAAAAACGTTACAGAATCGCAATTAGAAGTTGAATATAAGGAAGTAGAATTAAAATGGGAGTCATTTCACATACATAGTGTAAATGCAGCTGTAACAATACAACTTAATATTTCAAATGGATTACGCAGCACGTTAACATAAACAGCATACACTGGCATCCCCCCCCCCCCCAAAATCACGAATATTTATGGAAGTAAAAAGTACCCGTTGACGATGCCCCCCCCCATTGGACCACCTGACTGAAAAGTCTGTGCAAGTCAATGAATGCCATATTTGCGCTGTCGCCTAAAGAATAAACAATTAAATAATACATAAATAAATAATGTGTGTGTACCATGGTGGACTTCATACAGCCATACAAAGTAATGCTTTCACAACTTTATCCATCTGATAATCTAGCGATACTTAAAAGGAAAACTATTGCAGACTCCTCACAAATGATAACACGCACAAAAAGTTAAATATGCTAAAACAATAAAATATATGCACATGGAAAAGGTCTTAGAGGGCCAACGTAACCCAAATCCACATCGTTAGAATAGGCTAAAGCAACTACCCGATTTTTAGCTTACAGTCATGCAAAGTTCACTCACTAGTAAATATACAGTATATAAGGTCAATATATACATCTACCATCTTGGAAGTAAATCTATTATGTATTTATATTTTGCTAAATTAAATTAC
>JAODKL010000118.1:24005756-24016237 GCA_026780765.1 Petrocephalus schoutedeni
AATAATAATAATAATAATAATAATAGATACTTTATTGATCCCCGTGGGGAAATTCTTTTCCCACCTCCCAGTGTGTCAATATGCGTCTCTCTCTACAAAATGATTAATTGAAAAAATTCCTGGTTCTCCGATTACTGCAAACATTAACACTACCAAGCATCACTCCCTTGGCTCCCTCTGCCCATGTACTCACCTGCAGTATCTGTTGCTCAAGTGCAGAGTTAGCTTTGCAAAGGTCCATAATGTGTCTCAGAAGTAGTTTCGTACTCTCGGTCTTCCCAGCTCCACTTTCACCACTGTTCACAGATTTTATTGTGAATATTCAACAGCCAGAAATGAGAGAGACTTTCATTGGATTGAGTAAGGAAAAGGGCAAAAGTCCATGACCAGTAAATCAAGCTGCTCGAATTTAATATCAAGAACCTAGGCCTTTTTGACGCATAAAACCTAAAAAGTACCAATTAGATAAAATAACCAAGACCAGCATTCAGAGAAAAACTGATAAACACCACAATTTACTATTCTTCCACTTTAATAACTCTGTTAAAGCATGTATTCTGCATTATAACAAATTTTATGATATCTATAAATGGACTGGCTGAAAATAGAAAATATGTTTGTTAAGCAAATGCAATGGAAAGTATCAAGTTCTTACAACTTTATTTGATCGGCACAGCAAGCGATCATCTGCCACTACACTAATTTGCATAAATGATGAGACTTGCAAATAATGGGATTTGTGGTATCAAATTCCTAGTAAACAGCCCTTCCAAGAGCACCGCTGCCCTCCGTCACTAAAAAGGTCATCATACGTCAGTATAATATGCTATCTGCTATGGCCAGGGGGAGCAGCAGTAAGCTGGGGTACAACAATTCTCCAAATCTACAGTATGATGAATGAGGGAAAAAATAATAATGAAAAAAGGAGTTTTAATCACCAACTAACAGAAACAACACTATAGAGCATGTTAGATTACCTTAACTTTACAACAAAATAACTACATAAAAATAATTTTAAAAAAATAAAGTACTATACTGGATAAATGTTCCCACAAATGTTCCTGCCTGAATGTGCCTGGGGGCTCTACACTCTCAGGGTTATTATCTTTCATGAGTTAATGAGGCCAAGCATCACTCGATCCTGATAGGATCAAAATAATCACGTGACACACACAGTTGGAGTGTAATACTTACAACTTGTCCTAACTTTGATTATATTCTCCAAAAAAGTAAGTAAAAAATTCAAAGTCAATTACTACATCTATAGATGAAAAAAACTACCATCTATATTACATTTAATGGCAGTGCTAATATTTCATGTTGAATACCACCAACCTAATAAGCCCAAATGCAGGTTGAAAATTAATATTTCAGACAGTATTAACATTATGTGATATGTAAATCTACCTGAAAGGTTGTTTTGCATCAAAACTTAGATAAATATTTGTTTTATTCAGGTTTATGTAAATTTACAAGATAGATGGGGGGGAGTGAGAATTGAGAGAATAACAGGACACTGGGCATGATAAAGCACCCAGGCAAGACACCCAGTAATCGTGAGGAGTGCCCACCTGATGACAATGCACTGGTTCCTGCATCCCGTGCCCAGTCGGCCCAGCATAGACTGATATGCCTTGTCAGCCACCGCAAAAATATGGGGTGGTAGTGAGGACTTCTCACGGCACTTATACTGCTCAGCTACCTGGGTACAACGAGGACACAGCAATGCCAGAAATGTAACTGAAACTGCTGAATGTCATTACATTTTCCCCATCATCACTGGTGCTGTATTCTATTACGGGGCAGTGCGTGGCTCAGCAGATCAGGCAGCTGGGCCTGTGATCGCAAAGTAAGTGATACCAAGCCCAGTGTCTGCAGAGTGATGTTACCATTGGGCCTGAGAGCTCTTTGGATAAAAGCATTTGCTGAATGAATGAATGAAATGCTAAAATTTGAGGTTTCCTGGTCATAAACAAAAGAGGTTTTAGTAAAAACAAAAGAGGCGGTAAAAATACAGTACTTCCTTCAGTGGTTGATGAAAGATGTGACAATTCATTAATGATAAGTAAACATGAGATCGGTTTGTAACTAACGTTTAATGCGTAATTTACAGCATAATCCTACATGATTTCTGTCAGTAAAATGTGTTACTGAAGTTTCATACGTACCACGAGGCTGCACTTACCTCTTTTTCATAAAGTGGTAGGTATTTGAAAGGATTTACTGACACCAGTATATCCCCAATATAAGTCTGGAAGAGAGTAATAGAGAATCTGCATCATAGTACTGCACAAGAACAAATCAACTACACGCTAAATTCATATCTAAATCTCCACAGGCTGAATCTACAAACATGAGCAGTATGGAATAATTTAAGCACACATCGTAGTACTTTTGGAAAGAGATGCAGAAGAACGTCACACCACTGTATACTAAATTATATAGTAGATGCTGTATCAAAGGCTCACCTTAGAGAGACCATAAACGTCAACTAACACGTTTTACGAGCTAAAGCCATTTTACTGAATCAGAGAATCACTGACTGGCAGAACATACAGCATACAGCTTTAAAAATTAAAAAATTATCGGTATGACGGTATGTCACATTCTCATTAAAAACTGAACGCATAAACTCTCATTTAAAGTTTAGACGCGATATATTGCTTCTCATTCAATAAAATGGAGTCACAGTCAAAACGGCACAGACCATGTATAAAAGACATTAAAAAAAAAGTTAAAGGTATTTCGACTCTAAAGAAAATAACTCAGAAATGACTCCCCCAGAAATCCCAGGATCCCAGCCAAAGTCCAAACAAACGCAGCACACTTACGTATATGCGATTCTGCGTGAAACGCTGGCTCAACGCTTCCAGCAAACTTCTCTCATCCAGATCTGATAACGCTGCCAAATCTTCCCGGAGGAAAATCTCCATTGTTTTTAATAGTCGGTATGGAAATCAGGCCAATTCTCCTACGGGAGCCAGTGTGGGCCGATACCGGTATCGATATCTACGTCCTCTTTAAAAGCAGATCTAAGGTTTTTCATAGAGGTAATAGCCGCAGACCCAGCTGCGGGCACAGCTGCCAGCTCACAATAATAGCCCGACCGAGCCGCGGCGCTCGGCCGTAACCTTAAGGCTCGCCCCTATCGGCTTAACTCCTACGCCGCCGCGTCGAGGTCATAAAACCTCTTCTGTCTTTTGTCTTCCGATTTTTAAATGTCGACGTACTAAATTAAGAATAATAAGCCCCACTCTGTAAAAATGTACTCTATAGAAGACATATAGCACCATTAAATATGAATTATATATTCAATTATTGCCGTTAATTTGGACGCGCTTCCGCGTCAGCCGCTAACGCAGGGGTTAAATGAAAGTTTTACTTTGTCTAGTCATCCAAGTCTTAGAGCGCAGCAGAACAGGAAGTGTTTTGTAAAATAGTTCGAATTGTAAAACGTATATAAGCTTGCCCGTTCTGTTCGTGCCAAAATAGTTAAACTCACGCTGATTTATAAAGTGCAGCTCACAGATGTGAACATGCGATTTTACCTTTTTTTAAATGGCCCGATGCTTCTTGAATTTAAATGATAAACCGTTGTAATCGAGGCATGAAGGGATTTGCAACTTTTCATTTGAATTATTTTGTCATTTGGAATGGGGATCGAGCAATATCACAGAGGCTGCAGGGCTGGAAAGCATGCTTAAAATATTAGGCACCCCTCCAAGAGTCAGCATGTACATTCACACAGTTCAGGTTTGGTTAGATTTTAATATTTTTATTATGTATTATAGTGAGTCTATACAATTAAGAGAATGGTGGAAAAGGGTAAAAGATGGACTCTATTAAAATGGCCAGCAATGAGTCCTGATGTAAATCCCAATGAAAACCTCTGTAGAGAGCTGAAATTTGCCATTGCAAAAAAGATTCCTGCAAACCTGGAAGAGGTTGAATGGACATCAATGGCAGAAAGAGTGGCAGAAACTACCAGCTGAAGAGGCATATAGATGGCTATAAGAAACATTTAGAACAGAAACTACCAGCTGAAGAAGCATATAGATGGCTATAAGAAACATTTAGAACAGAAACTACCAGCTGAAGAGGCATATAGATGGCTATAAGTAACATTTAGAAGCTGCCATTGTTGCCAAAGGTTCAGGAACCAAATATTAGTGAAGGGTGCCAGTTCTGTACATTTAGTCTATTTCACTATATAACCGCTTTTTGTTGCTGTTGTTCAGTATCTATGAACATTTTATTAAATATTCCGATTATACAGAGTTGGTTCATTTGCATTTGTTACTGAAGATATTGTATATTCTGTACTTACAATTGAGAGATATCAATAATTCTGACCAGTACTGTAATAATAAATAAATTCATGTTTTGCTACTTCAGTTATAGACAGTAAAGACCATATATGACCCCTAGTGGGAGATTTAGGTACTGCATCTGTGCGCCTGGAAGTTCGGGCTGTTAGGACGTTATTTTCTGTTTATCCAGGAGGAGATACGTCCATGAGCATTATTAATTACTTGTCAGTGACGTATTCTTTGTTTGACAATGTGTTTCATTATTGTAAATGATGTGTGCGACGTAGTAGGCCAACCTGCAATTTGGTACAAATCTACCGAACTGATTTAAGCTATATCCTAGCCTTCTGACCAATGCATCCTTTATGGTGATTAGCGAGGGGCTAAGCTATTGTATGGATTGTTTCCAAACGCTAATGTATCTGGTTAAACGTATCTGTCTTCCTTAGCTTCGCAAAGAATAGTCAAGAAAGAAAAACTCGCGAGTGCCGTCAGAAATATTGACGGGAATTCCGACTCTTTTAGGAGAGGCGCTTCTTATGCTTTTTAGTGAAGCGGCTCCTCACTTATTTTGTTATTTAAATTATTACCAAAAATAACGTAAAATTATGTGTAAAATGAATTAGTAATCTACAATTGTATCAAATGTTTATTATTTATATGGCTTATTATACTCAACATGGAACAGAGTGCTACAAAAAAATAAATTTTAAAGTACAAAAACAAATACACAATTTGACAAAAACAGATCCAATCTCTGATTGTATGTATAATATTTATAAACAAAGAGAGGCTTAGAGAATCACAACAAATTATAAACGAAAATGTGCAAAACAAAAAGAAAAAAAGCAGCATCCAGGTAACAGTGTTAGCTAGTCTTCAGTGAAGCTTGGCATTAAAAAAAAAACAGGTACCCCAGCTTTGAGGGGCTGATCCTGTTCCTTCTCTCTGTTATTATCTGCTCTGTTTTGGAGCAGATTCTGTCTAAGGGGACCGGTGTTGCTACAATGCACAGTCTCCGTGCCATAACGTGTGTGAGACTGAAGCCTTGGTCTCCCACCAGCTCAGTGGCTCTGCACTTCTAGATAAGATCTGACTTCCAGTATTGCATCTGCTGAGGGATTCCTCCCTCCCTCCTGTTTCTGTGTGTGTGTGTTTGTGTGTGTGTGTGCTGTGTCTGTAACCCCCGTCTGCTTAGTGCAGACGCACAGACGCCACCACGCATCATGCAGTTGACCGATCATGTGCGGCTTGAACTGAACGAAAAACAAGGTGCCCCGGTTCCGATCGTTCACTTCAAAGAGCCGTTTCGTTCGCGACCGACAAGTACGCGAGCGCGAGGGCAGAATATCTTTTATCATTGGTTTTGAATTATTGCATGAGGTCAGCTCAGCCCCAAAATATTCCACTCTAACCAGAACGTCACTGGTGCCACTCACCCTGGATAAAGTGGGATCACATACGACACTCTGGTTGCAACACTGGAGTAGCATTTCTGCCAGTGGTCATTGGAGGAGAGCATGAGGGGGAAACTGGCAAGTCAGTAGGGTATTTATTATCGTGAATGACCACTAGCACAACTTTAACCACCACCTGGCCCAGGTCCGGCAAGCATGCCAAGCAGTAGTGTAGAGCACCCAGTGGATGGCAACTGTGCTCATCTTCAGGCACTAGTGCTGCTTGGTCCACCGCCCAGCGTCAGAGATACTGAAGGAGCCAGGTATGGAGTACCTGTGGTGCCCCCAGAAGCATCATGGGGGTTCATGAAATGGTCGGACAGTACCAAGGTGCAGCAACTGCCCAACAGAAATGTTAGGGACTCAGTTTGGGTATGCGTGTTGGATTTAGGGTGAGGGCAATGTGACCCAGTTAGATGAGGCTAGTTAGCAGGGACTAATTATTCACATACCGGCATGCCTTTAGATGGGCTACTATGTGTTAATCATTATTTCATGTATCTGTCCATTTACATTGTACAGTGCTGTACCTGTGCAGTGAGTTTCTCCCTCTTCCTTTTCTGTCTCTGGCGACATACTAATACAGACAGTACCTGGGTTAGGAACAGCTGGCTGATGGACTACTCATACTTAAGAATTAACTGACATAAAGCCTATTATATTAAACATTTGAGTTAAATATGATGGTTCTTAATAAACACACACACTATTTTGTGACGCTCATGAAAACATTGTGTAGCTTCAGCTTCAGTATGTAGTTACTTTTGTTAATGATACTTTATTAATCCCTGTGGGAAAATCTCTTTTCGCTTTACCCCATCTTGCAGTCCATGAGATATATGGTATATACTGGTAACTGCAAGTTGTGAGATTATTATTGATATGTATTGCATTAATATTTTTGCGACTTACCTACAAAGACAAAGACACTTCAGGAAGAGAACTCATTCGTAACCTGGGGACTGAATGAACTTGCATTTATTTTATAAACCGCAATACACTTTAACACACCCACTTTGTACAGCATATGCAACTGTCAAATTTCAAGAAATAGGTCATTTCAATTTTGTTTTATTTTCATATGCTATACAAGTGGCAATGTTTTATATTAACAGCAACTTCATAATGCTTTCATTATGCATTCATAGAACATTCATAAGCAGCATCCTAGCATACCTTAACAGCTTTAATATTCTTTAATAGCAAATATATAACAAACATGATAATTGTATAACTGCATAGTGTTCATTATTACAGTATATTAAAGCTGTCAAAGTATGTTTGGATGTTAAGGCATACTTACGTGCTGCTTATGAATGTTTTATCAATGTATTATGAAGGTGCACTGAATGTTCAATGAATGCATTAAGAACATGCAGTTAATCTAAAGCGTTACCAAACAATTACATTTGTATTCAGTTGTTTAGATTGTCAATTAATAAATATATGTGCAAATTAGGTGAAAAACACAAAAGCAGCCATTCCAAACATCACATTTTGAAGTATTGCTGATACAGATTGACTGCCAAAAGCAAAACCAGGAACATAATTAAAATTACAAGGGTTACTCTGGTAAAATGAAACCATTAACAGACTGCTGTATTGTGTTAGAGGACACAGACAATACACACTGCTATACATAACTTTTTGGCTCAAACAAAATTCAGATTTCAGATTTAGATAAAACTGCAGACTGTGTATACTGATGGAACAAATACAAATACTGGCATGTTTAGACAGGATATGTTTACAACTACATATTTAAAAGTGTTGTCTACCTTACAAACAGCTGTAAATTTTCTTTCAAATGCATGGTCTTGCATAGCCTCACATAATATTCCCTGTTACTGTTTAAAACTTCACAAAATAGAGGAAAAAGATAAAATTCCAAACATCGTTTCTGTATTTAATACAATGGTTCATTTGGTTAGTACTTTTAACGTGTATAAGGAGCAAAATTATTTTTTACCAAACTGCTAATTCAGCACTTAGCAATATTTGGATGTAACATCTTCATGATTATAAAAAAAAAGGTAGAGAAGGTTATAGAACATGACTTTCCATAAACTGAAGGATTAAAGATGATCCACGGGATATCTAGAATAAGACTAAAATGAAATCAACTAAAATTCAAATTACTATACAGCAAAACTAGGTGCAAAAAACCACATACATCTTACAATGGGAACCTGGCTTCCCAGGAAAATATTAAATTGCTTTCCATATTACACAGTATTATATACGGAGCTGAGTCTCAGTTGATGGTCACATCATGATGTAGAATGCTAGTTTGCAAACTAGCATTCTACACTTGGTTCTGAGATCTTGACTTCATTGCATCTAATTGCACTGTAGTCTATATTGTACACATTACAATGGAACATTGTTTCATTCCACTATGTGCAGAACTTGCATATGGATGGGATTAAAAAGTTCACATCATAAGGCCAAGTACCAGTCTCGTGCTCCTTTTGTTGAAAAAAAGACCGTGCATGACAAAATTCTAAATGTCTCCTTCCTTTGATGAGGAAAACGATCTGATTTTTGAAAATGTAAATAAAAGCACATAAATGGGATTTAAGGCATCTTCCCAACAATCTTTTAGCTGGATTTATTTACAGGTTTTCTGAATTGCAGCATTTCACATTTATACAATTTGTGTCAAAATAACAGACTATTCAAAATATATACAAACATAAGGTAATAAATTCCTTCAAAGACAAAAGCTATACACAAAGAAGAGGTTTTTTTTTTTTTTGGAGAGAAGACTGTCGAATTCAAAAACAACGCGGGTTCCGGTCTGGCTGTGAACAGCAGACCTACGGTTCTCCCTACCTGCTACTGTGTGCCGTTTAGTTCCCGGGTGCATAAAATAATGCTTCCACACACTTGGTGCCAAGTCATTTGGAATTGCGTTATTTGAATTCCCTTGGAAAAGAGCGGATCACTCCTTTTAGACGATTGGAGAGAATCTGCACTCATGAGCGATGATGAAAGGGAACATGAGACCGACGGCCAGGTGGTCTCAGTAGCTACACTGCTGCAGGCACATTACTGATCCACAGTGGGGAGGTGGAGGACTCTGCCGTCAGACAGGGCTCAGGGGTTTCTGCTGAGTCACTGAAGGAGCAGGATCAGTTACAGAAACAGTTTCCGCAGCGATGACAACTTGCTGTCACTAACGGCAAGTTCAGAAACAGGGTAAGAAAGACGTGCTGCTGTTTTTGATCCAGCGGATTCAGCTGAGGTGGTTTAGGCATCTCACAAAGATGTCACCTGTCTGAGGGCATGGTTCCACTGAGTGGAGGACCTGGAGCAGACCTTGGGAACATCAGAGAATGAGGAACCTGTGTGCTTCAAGGGAAAAGTCTGAAATGACTCACGAACATGTCCTGTCATTATGACTGTCACCAGAAAAAGATGTTTGAAGATGGGTGGATGAATGATGTCAATTTTGAATAGATATTTAACGTCACAAGACCATTAATGTCCGTTTAATTCATTTCAGTCACAAAAAATAAACATGAAAATAAACAGTATTAATTGATATTGCTCTGCATTGCAGTGTTCTCCATAAAACACAGCATTGCATGCCTGATTGCTTATATTTATATTATCATATAAAATTTTAATGCACATGTATATAAAAAGAGTAAAAGGTGATTTTAGGCCATTTAGACACCACCTTTTACACAAAAAGACAAGAATGTTTCTAGGAAGTTTCCAGTCACTACTACAGCCACAGTGGAGTTGCTTTTGCTATTGCTGTGAAATTCACAGTATGAATTCCAATACTATATATGTTTTTGCTTTGGTATTTGGATAAGAGTATCTGAAGCATGTATGACATTCTAGCTCCTTCTAGTTCCTGTCTACCATGTGTGCATATGGGTTTCCCATGCGTGTATCCTGTTGGTGGGTGTCTGCACGGATACCTTTTTGGTCATGTATGCCTTTATTTGGTCATTACATGTGTTTTGGTGTCCATTGTACGCGTGTCTCCATCATATTTGTCTGTTCCCTGACACTGAGAGCATTTTGCAGGGGACAGGGAGTGCATTCCACCTGGGACCTCCAGCACTGATGTTGGGGGTGACAGTCTGATGGCAGCCGCAGAGGGCCTGGAACCTCCCCCATCAGAGTGATGTCTCGTTGGTGTGGGGGCGCGAGTTCTCCTCCTCCAGCAGGGCGATGCGCTGCTTCAGCATGCGCACCTGTGTCTCATGACGCTCCACCATGGCCATCATCTGAGACTCCAGCTTCTTCAACTTGTTCTGATGCTTCTTCTTGGCCTTTTCATAAGCTGATACCAGGTTGCTGCCAAGAAAAAGAAGTTACTAGCCATGAGACGCAGAGGCTTCCCTAAGCTAGCGGCCTGCTCGGGCCTTACGCATTAATCTTATGGTATTGTTCAGGAGCAAACTGAGCAGAGAAAAACATCCGTGGCTGATGTACAGCAATCACAACAGTTACCATTATCCATGTCATAGAAAAAAAAAATCACACCCTGGATTAACCGCTTCCAGGAATGTCAAAAGCATATTATCCTGTTCCACGCTAACCCTCCGTACCTGTTGGCTCTCTTAAGGTCATTGACAAATTCAGCAGACTGCTGGTGTCGGATCTCACTGCTTTTAGTGAGTCTTTCTAGAGCTGCAACCAGCTCCTGCACTCGACTCTTCAGCTTCTTCTCCCTGAATTCCACAGGAGATAA
>JAODKL010000118.1:24021914-24043452 GCA_026780765.1 Petrocephalus schoutedeni
CATTAGTGTATATGTATTGATGAATTGAAAGAATAATTGTTTTATGAAGATATGTTATGCGATACTAATGGTGCTGATGGTAGCTTTCTGGTTCTAAAAACCTGGCCTGATATATCCCCATTACGACCACCCTTTCAGTTATAAGTGTGGGCCTGAATCATTCAGCCAAACAAGTAGCAGCAGGTGGAGCAGAAAGCCAGGCAAACCCCAAAGTCCCCTCCACCAAACAGGCACAAAGGCTGCTAATCATCCATGCTTCCTCCAGCCCTGTGACAACGTCAGTTGCCTCTCACCCCAATGCTGCTGATCTCTGAGCCCAGCACGGGCCTCTCTATGGATAACGATTCGGACCTTGTTTTGGACAGCCTGACCCGTTCTGCAACCTGTTGAAAAGTAGCCAAAACACCAATCTCAGTTCCCCATGCGAATCCACCTGTGCATCCCTCCTCCGCACCCCAGGCTGTCCCAGGGAGCACAGACAAGAGATACAGAGGCCGGATTTTAACCCCCACACTGAGGTATGAGGCAGCAGTGCTCACAAAAAACTAAAACAACTATAATAATAACAATAACAATAATAATCATCAAGCAGACGTCTCACTAGTATGTGAGCTGGTATACGGTCTAGTGAAATGCCTTCAGTCCCAAGCATGAAGCATCCATCTCATGCTCACCTTGGCCACAGGGATATCATTGCTGCTGCTGCTGGTGCTGAGCTCACCCGTACTGGGGTTAATGGGCCGACTGGCCTGGGTCAGCCTCCCTGGACTGGAGGAACCTGTCAGCTGGACACTCTGTAGACGGGTCTGCAGCTCCCGAACCTGCAGCACCATACAGCACCTCAAGCACGGACTCAGTGATCCAGAGAGACATTCCTCAACATGAAACAACAAATATAATAAATCGCAGCTGTTCTTATATACCGTAAAGCTGAAAAAATCCAGGCCCTTCTTGGTCGGGATGTTGAGATTCACCGATTTGCATCGGTGCCCTGGCCTAGAAGCTCGCGATGCACCAGATACAATTTCGGTTGACCTGAGGATACATCGCTCCCACTGAAAGGAGGAATCTGCTCACCCTCCTCCTCAGCCGGTCCCGCTCCTCGCGAATAGCACTGACGGTCGCCTTGGTGCGGTTCAGGTCATCCTCCTTGCTGCACAGCATGGCGGTCAGGCTCTCCTTCTCGTCCCTCAGGGCCTTCAGCTCCCTCTCCCAGTGGAGACGCTCCTCAGCCAGGCTGGGATAGAGGTCTCCTCCAAGGGCTCCCTCGATCTCCTCCACAGTCTCAGGGGGACAACGGCAAGGCCATACTGAGCATAACTGCAATGCTTGGAATCATGTGGGGCAGTGAAACGAGACTGAAATGGTACCGTTTGGCTATACTGACCATTGGCTTGCATGGCATCAAAAGGGAGCTGCATGCAAAAAGCACCTGATAACAGTAAATCCCTAGTGGATCAGTGACGCATTTGCTGCCCCAGAGGCTATGATCTTAAGATTAATCAAATAATTCTGCCGTGTACTCAAATATTTTAAGTGTATAGACCCGGGGTACTCAACAGGCAGACTGCGGTCCACATCCGGACCCAAACAATTTAATCCGGAATGTCACCTAAAATGGTATGCTAATTTAATTACCATCTATGAGAGTTTTCAATACCGCACAGAGTGAAAGATTCTATACCGTTTATTTTTTTCTTTTCTTTAAGAGATGTAGCTTAACTCTTTTTCTTCTACTTAATAGAGGAAGATAAGTAGACGGCAACATTGCGGAATACTTTTAGAATACTAATAATTAGAATACTAATTAGGCGGACTAGGGTCCGCATCGGTCCAATCACAGCAGCTGTAGCAGTATCACAATGGCAACACCATCTCACTGAAGCCAGATTGCTCATGTACCGGCTGCAGGCCCTGTACTCAGTTGGATACATACAGGGATGCACAGAACTGGTACACAAGTATGCATTTAAAAGCAATATGTGTGGCAAATGCATACTTATTTTATGTGCATTTCTGCCAATATGACAAGAAATGATCGTGCATGTTAACCTTAACATGTTAATTCATACTTGTCATACATTTGCGGTATAAAGGTTAAAATACCCTGTAATTTTTCCAGACCTTTGACTAAAGGGAAATTTGGTAAGTGGGCATTTCAGGTTTATATTTGAGTACCCCTGCTAAACACTATCAAGGATCTTTTCTGCATTGTGCTCTAAAATTAGATATTTAAATAATTTGCAGAAAATGGATCAGTGCAGCTTTCCTCTCCAGGGAAGTACAGATAATGCCAACAGTGTAATGGCAAAAATTTCTGATGCATCACCAGCATGTGAGGTTTACAAGGTTCACCATTACGTAAAATGATAATGTATAAATAAGAATACAGTATAACATAATGATTATTGAGTAGAGCAGACTCATTAACACCATTACCTTAATGACCAGGTCGCAGTGCTCGCTGGCCGTCGTCAGCTGCTCCAAGTGACGGTCCACCTCAGCTACCGAGAGGTTGCATGTGCTTTTTTTGCGACATACGACGCGCTCCAAGCCTGTGAGAACCCGCTGCAGCTCCGAGTTCAGGTCACTGCAGGTATCTGTGACAGACAGCCACACGCACACCAAGTCAGGCCATGGAGCTTCAGCAGCCTCTCTTATCTTCTCAGTGATGTGGATGGAGAGTGGTGCTCCAGCTGACCATGGCACACACTCCATGAGACTCATGTTCAAGCAGGCATCGTCTAAATTTTATTATAGGTAAAAGCAAATACAGCTCATTATGTTGATACATTAGGCAGCTAAACACAATATTAGAAAGTCAGAACTACTGTACTGCCTGCCGACTCCTGCTTTTGCCCAACATAAGGGGGTTGACGTACAACACCTTCTAATACTAATATTCCTTTTGAGAAAACTCTCTCAAACTTCAAGGATTAAAATGATTTAAATACGCCAGCAGTTAAAACCTTGAAGATCAAAAGTCACTTTATGTATTAGCTCAGTAATATTCAGATCGGATGGCTGTGCAGGCCGCGGGAGATGTTCACGTTCTTCACTTTCACGTTCATGTCCATCAAACTACTCTGTCTTCCTTTGTGTATTGGTGCATTATCATCGTCATACATGACACCAGTTCAGGGTACAATTTTTGAACCACTGGGTGAACATGGTCCTCTACAATGGTTCTGTTGTCCTTGGCAGTGACGCGTCCATTTAGAAGAAGTAGTGGGCCTAGGGAATGCCATGATATTGCAGCCGAAACCATTACTGAGCACCCCCGTGGATCTTCTTTGGGAGAAGTTTATCATGGGGGACTAAATACAATGTACTGCGGTATAACATATGGATGGTATGGGAAATTAGATACCACCCAAGGGCTAGTGCAGAGGGGCTAGAGGGAGAAGTTGGGGAGTGTGGAAGGAGTAGGGTTAGGGTTAGAAGGAGTAGGAACTAGATGGGGGGGGGGGGGGGTGATAAGACGGTGCGGGGAATATGCTGTTGTTGTGCCAACAGCACCTACTCCAGGGGTGTCAAACTCCAGTCCTGGAGGGCCGGTGCCCTGTGTAGTTTAGTTCTTTCCCTTTTCCACCAGAAATGACTGAGCTGAGAGCTGTGTGGTAATTAGCACAAGGAGCTGTGAGGAACTGAATCAGGTGTGCTAAATGAGGGCAAACCCAAAAATGTGCAGAGCTCTGGCCCTCCAGGACTGGAGTTTGACGCCCCTGACCTAGTTATTGCCGTGTTCATGCTGGTTTTGTTAATTGGTACGAAGACCAAGGAAATCCATTTTCATTCAAAACATGGACAAGTCTCAGAGGGATGAACACTTCTGTAAAGCACTGTGGCTTATAAAGTACCAGGTAGGACCAAAAGCCTAGAATGGCTCTTCATGGGTTGATGACTTGTGCGCTGAGAGGAGCCTATTTGCACATCAGTGGTACTAACAATGGACTGTTATTTGCCCACCTCCAGTTTAATGAGTCTTGACATTGTCCTCATTAACAAAGTGTCATCACACAATTCTCAACAAGTTATATGCACTGTAATGCATGAAAACACTCGGAGAGTATTTCAGAGATGCTGGAACAAGTGTATAGCACCAACTTTCATAGCATGTTCAGGCCTCTTAGCTGTTCTAATGCTTGGTCAAACAGAAAGCAAACCACTTCATCTTGTCTGCTAAGATGAAACATGGTACAAATATAGATATTGTTGCTGAGATACACTTGATTTCTTCTGCTTCCTTACCTACTGTGTTATCAAAAGTACCTATTAATATCTCAGTAAAAAGTCTCACCCATATCTGCAGTAACTAAGGTAGACTGGTTCTCAGGCATGGAGACCGAGTTCTGGTCCTGGTCCAGGTCAACGCTGTGTCCATCCTCATTGATTTCTGGCTGGCTGTGGCTTAGCTCAGAACGAAGTTCAGAGAACTCATCCTCCTCCCTGGAAAAACAAGGGATGAAAGGTGACATCCATGAAAAACATCTTTGGTGACAAAAGCATGTTTGGTGCAAATCAGACCTGGCGTTCAACTCCAGTCACACGTTTGTCCATAGCAGGGCCGGCTGGCCAGTATGGAAAACAACTAAATTCCTTACCTTATATCCAAGTTTTTACAGGTAAACATGGATGACATCACTGATGCCATGTGAACAGGAACTATGTGGTAGTTTTTGCTGTGTTTCACCAGTTTAGATCGTTTTTTTGCATAAAGAATGATGAAGGATACTGAAAGGTACATGTACGAGGTACAGACGCCGATGACAGAGTACTCTCCTGTAATTTGATAAATATACTTATTTGAATCGTTTAATTAGAATTATTATTGGAATGTCATACAATGAGTAAAAGCTTGTATATTTGTCAGAGGTGTCAATTTCAGGTCCAGAAAGTAAAAATCTAAACCAGGATTTTGTTTCAACCAACTAGTTGCGCATAAAGAGTTACAGTCAGAGTGCTCAACTAGTTGGTAGAAACAAAATCCTGGTTTGGATTTTTACTTTCTGGACCTTAAACTGACACCTCTGATATTTGTACAATAAAATTTTTTTGGACTTTTATACTTTCTCATCATCTTGATTTGTGGCGTCTTGAAACAACCACTGGGCCTGTCGGTCACCACAGTTAAAAAGGGAAATGAGGAACAACAACTGTGAACCCAGCACCCATTTTTAAAATATTTACAGAAGTACTAAAATCTCTGCAGGTTTACACAATATATTCAAGATTAATTTCTGAAGGTTCAGCTCTCACATGAATTTGCCGCTGGGACCAATAAAGTTGAACCTAAATCGAAATGTAACTGCAGCTTCCCTGTGTTAGGCGAGCTCGCAGTGTTGTAGTGTCGTTAGCTGACCTGATGGTGGTGCCCTGCAGCAAGTCGATCTTCTTGTTGAGCTCGGCGATGATGCTGTGCAGCTCCGTGATTCGCTCTTCGTATCGCAGCATATTTCGCTCCTGTGCTTCCTCATACTCGCGCATCAGGTGAGACTGCTCACACTGCCGTCAAATGCGACTACATCAATGTACTAAAATTCCATTTATGCAAACACATGTATATGCATAAAACCATCTTCACATGCAAGGTTAAATCCAACAAGCAACTCAATTGTATAATTTAGCTTGATTGCATCACTACTATTCTAGTTAATTCAATCCAGCTAGATGTAGTAATATTTATTTAAAATATCAAAACCAGATTACCCCACGCTGCCAGATACACAAACTTTTTTCAAACTGTCTTCTCAAGTGAATTAGGCAATAGTAGAGGGAGCCCTCCAGCATTGTGCGATGTGCTGCTTGGGGCGGCCATCAGACCCCCCCACCGCCACCCCCGTAACCCTGAGAAGGGTGGATGGATAACCATTCATCACTAATATCCCCAGATGCATCCAAATATAATTTGGAAGAATCTGTTTACTCAGAAGCCACTATCAGGCAAAGCTGCTCATTACAGCGAAGAGGAAGTGCAAAAATAACAGCTCAGTGGCAATATTCAGAAAGAGGCCTCATAAAGAAATTTTAGAAACAGAAGAAGGGAATCCTACTAAGTACAGCGTATGTCTAATAAAGCGGCAATGAGTGCAAAGGGAGTTCATGCATGGCTATTTTCCATCTATCCATTCTCAACCACAATTCATAAGATTAGCATCAGGCATCTGGAAACACACAGCAAGTTCCAAACATCTTCTGCCATTAATCCCAGCACGCTGGGAGCTTCTTGTAGTGTGCTTCCATGGCTGAGCAGCTGCATGCAAGCCTCACATCGCCAAGCACAATGCCCAGCATCTGATGGAGTGGTGTAAAGCATGCTGCCACTGCACTCTGGAGCAGTGGAAACATGTTCTGTGGAGTGATGAATCACTCCTCTCTGTCTGGCAGTCTGATGAGTCTGGGTTTGGCAGATGCCACAAAAACATTATACCTGCCCAACTGCATTGTGCTAACAGTAAAGTTTGGTGTTCGGGCGGATAATGGTACACAGTTTTTTTTTTCAGGGGTTGGACTAGGCCCCTTAGTTCCAGGGAAGGGAACTCTTAATGCTTCAGCATACGAAGACATTTTGGACAATTCATTGCTGGCAACTTTGTGGCAAGTTTGAGGAAGGCCCCTTTTTGTTACAGCATGACGGTGCCCCAGTGTACTAAGCAAGGTCCATAAAAGGCAGGGTTGGGTGAGTTTGGTGTGTAAGAACTTGACTGGCTCACACAGTCACTCAACCCCAGTGAGCAAAATTGGAATGAAGCAGAACAGACATTAAGGACTTCATGTCCAATATCAGTGCCTGACCTCACAAATGCTCTTATGTATCAATGGACAAAACTTCCCACAGACACATGCCAAAATCTTGTGGAAGCCTTCCCCGTGGTGTGGCAGCTGTTATAGCTACAAAGAGGGGACCAACTCCATATTGATGCCTATGGATTTTGCATGGGATTTCATAAAAGTTCCTGTAGATGTACTCACTATCTGTCTCAATACTTTTGTCCATATAGCATATATTACAATGAATATAATGCTGCTCATTATTACATTAACCAATGAACTGATTAAATTTTACATAGATTAACAGAGGTGGTAGAAGACTTTTCTATGGTACATAACCATATATACGGTATACAGAAGCCAGATTTTTTGACTATACATCTAACTCTGGCTGGTTGTCTCCTAGGACTCATTCTTTACAGCCAGAGGTGTGACCCACGAAAAGGAGGCTCACCTGTGATTTTCCCAGGGACTTTTCTAATGCCTCACGCTCTCTCTCACTTTGCAGGAGACGCTTGTTCAAATCCACCACATCACCTTTCAGCGAGGCCAGGGCTGCCCGGTGGAGCTGTGAGGAAAGAGAGGGCTGCAAGTGTCATAGACTGGGACCAGAGAGAGAAACACATGCACGTGCATACACAGAGACCAGACCAGACCAGACCAGACCAGACCACACCACACCAGACCACACCAGACAGACAGTTTAATATTTTACATTTTATTTTGAGCAAATACATGTTGTGATAATAGTATGTAGTGTATTTGGAGAAACAATTAAATACGTTAAATAACCCCAAAATGATTGCTTTATGAAGGTCTTTTACTTACAAAAAATCTTGAAAACGCAGCAAAAAATACTAAAAATAGAGCAAGCATCAAGTTAGCAATAGATTGTGTATTAAACTAATGCAGCTTTATGAATATAACGCAGTTATTGTTTTCTAGGTTGACGCAAGAATAGATTTCATTAATTGTGACTAACAGCATGGAAGCATTATAATACAGTATTCAGACTGGATTTTTACCCGTTTCACGTTTACAGTATAGAAATCCATTAATCTAAAGCAGCTATTGTTTTTTACGTTGATAACAAGAACACCCAAGAGTTTTGCCCCTGCCTCTTTAAAAGTCTCTGCAAGCGACACACTCCCTTCTTATATGGTAGCTACATTTAATCTTTTCTCTTAAAACAGAACTCCAATTGTATTCTTAACATTTTGATTTCATTTACAAAATTACATTTTGTGATTAAAGTTGAAATGTCATGATTAAAAGCCTTCTAGGTGATCTTAATACTCCTGGGTTTTTTTCTGGCACTTTGTTACATTAATTAAAGCATATTTCTTCTTAATTTCCTTCATGACATGGGTCATCTTCTGTACTGGAGGCCTTTTTGTGTTTTTATGCCTTCATGCTGTTCTTCAAAAGTCAAATTAACAGGTAGGACAATGCATATGCAGTGCATAGTTTCACAAATGCATTTGTGAATTCAGGTTCAAACCACAAGCAACTACCTTCATAAAAATTCACCACCATTCGTCACAACGATGTTAGTATAATATAACCTGACAAAACTGAGTGCTGTGCTCAATAAAATTAATCCATCTAGTCAATGTGGTGTTAACATAAACCAACAAAGACTACATTCCTCAAGAAGGGCCGTCATTCACCAACATTTGCTAGTTTACCAAAGAGGAATACGACACATACTCAGCTAGTTTAACGCACGACGGACTTGGATACCAGAGCAGACACTCTAACACAAAAAATAGTGGTACATTTACTAACAGGCAACCAAGTAGGTTTCTACAGGACATCAGCAGCACCAAGTCATTGTAACAAGGACAAACTCAAAAAGGAATGCAGCACGGATGCCTTCAATCTGGACAGTGGGATAGGTTCAGTAGGGGGGAGACTTCACTGCTACAGGGCAAACATCGCATGCTCAGACAAATTGCTCGTGTCATATTGTTTGCTTTAGAATCTGGAAGACAACTGAAGCGTCATGCAAACCCTATTAGCTAGTTGCGAAAAACAACTATACCGTAACTTTGAAAATGAATCCCAAAATAGACCATCACTGAGACAAAACATTTAAAAATGAACATTAATAACCTTCCAATGCAATATAACTTTATCTGAAATGTTTTAAACTCTACTACTTTTAAATGCCAGATACATTTACTCAAAAGATACAAAGAAATCAGCTCTTATTACGAGTGTATATTACTAAAGATATTATTAGTTATTATCGAGTCTATACCCTCTTATATATGTAATTTTATTCATTAGACATATGCATGAACTTTTAAACATAAAATAAAAAGGAGAAAGAATAGTAATATAAACACAGAAGAACAATGGCCAACAACTAAAGATAGTAAGAGATAAGGATAGTAAGAGTAAGAGAAGAATAATGGTCAGTTAGGAAGATTCCCTCTTACTGTGTAAAAGCAGAAGTGAAACGGTCCCACTAGCGTCTATCTTGCTCACCGCACATTTCTGGCATTTCTGTTAGAGGTAAACACTTTGAGCGGTCTCCCTGCCTTCCTCTGACTTCCTGTAGGAAACCGTTCCCCACCCTGTGATCTTGAAGCTGTGCTGAACTTCACTTCCACATAAAGGAAATTCCACAGAGAAACAACAATGGTTCTTACAATCAGAACGAATAAGGTCTTCTTTTGAAACAATAAGAACCATAAAATGTGCTGCTAAAATACTGCTAAATAGAGCTTAACATCTTTTAAGATATACCAGTCACATTTAATAGGTCACTGTAAAGCTTCCATGTGTGTTACGCTGCTGATTTACTCATTTTAAATTTTACTTTCAGATCAGCAGTTCAATTTACTTCCATCTGTAACATTACTCTTAAGCAGAATTAACATGAATTTCACCAACTAAATTTTTCCTCTTAAGAAACATTATACATAATTATTCAAGACTTAATGATTACTATTATTAAAACAGTGAAAAAATATTTTATGGACAGTAGGGCTGCAGAATTAGAACATTATGAGATATCAGTGTAATATTTTAGTGACACGTGCAGACATTTATAAAACAAAAAAAATTTGTAAAAAAAAAAAAAAAAATTTTATGTAAACATTTTTTTTTTTTAGCCCAAACTAGATTTGGTGCCATCAGAAATGACAGCCCTGGCATCGAAGGGGAGGGGGGGGGGTGATAGATCAGTATGGATACTATTCATTATTTGGATTTTGAGCGGGCGCTGCGTTGACGAATAAGGAAAAAAACACAAGCACACAAAACTGTAACAGATTTTTCTTCCGTGATCAAACTCACCAAAATCACCATTTCACATTATGCTCGATTATCTAGCTACTTAGAACACAGCACAACATAATAACCTGTAGGTACAGATGCTAGATGATGATGTTAATGCAACCTATGTGCTATATTATAAGGTCCCCTACATCAAGACTGTCCAACCCTGCTCCTGGAGATCTACCACCCTGGGGAACTTAGGGTATTACGCCATACAGCCACAATTTAACACACTTGATACAGATAATCAGGCACTTCGGTAGCAAGTCAACATTAAAACCAGCAATGCTGACGCTAAATTTGCTCTAAAACTGAGACACTACTGATTTTACAGAAAACACACTGCTACCTTTTCATAGGATAGACTATCAAGCCAAGCAGGGTTGAGAAGGAGACCTTCAGGTTTCTGAGCTTAAGTAATGAACGCTATCAAATGAAAGCCACATGTGTGAAGGTGTACCCATGGTCTGTGACTGACAGTATGCTTCCATTTAAATAAGACTTCCTGTATCTTCCGGCATATGGTTTTAGTAACTATAGGAGTAACTGCTCTCATCCGGAAGCCCTGTTGTACAGCAAAGAGACAAAAACAAACACTCAGCCATAAATAAAGAAAACCAGCTTTCCCGTTGTGTTTTCCCTTTCACTTTGTTTTAATCTAAATACCCCGGTCTCTGCTATCAAATGCACAGTATAAACATGTGCTGACAAAACAGCAATCTGGCACCATACCCACTTCTGCCACAGAAGATAGATTCCCAAGATTCAAAGACGCCCAGAGCTCATGATTCAAACCATCCACTGACTCACATTTCAGAAGTCTGGGCTGGTAGGCGAGCATGAGGGAAAAAAAAACTATATTCATCAGTTCAGGCAACAAAGCTATAAATGCTTTAAAAATCAGCAAGTGATAAATTCTTCCATTGAACGAACAGAGATAGGCCGACTTTCCACCAGGATATTGAAAACCACAACATGCTGGCATTCACAAAGACCGGCCTGGACCCATCTGTTCCGGATGCGACCATCTATCTGGGGGGGCTTTTCTCTCCATCGCCATAAAAGAACAAAAATCTCCAGTAAAAGTGAAGGTAGCAGAGTGTTCCCGCACCAATGTACAGATAATTTCGGCATCATGCTCTCCGAATTTAAAACACTGGATAATGCTTCTGCTTTCTACCAGGACAGCTACAAAGCCCTCCCACGTCCTCCCTTCCGCAAACCCGATCATGCCTCCATCCTGCTACCACCCGGCTAAAAGCGGAAGCATCAGCAGGAGTATCAAACGCTGAGAACCATCCAGCACAGGATGGGCAAATCAGACAGGCCACGCCATTGTATTTCCATCACGGACCGGCAGGTTCTTTACGATGTTGTGGGAGGCGACATCGACCTCGATGCGGACCACGTTACAGGCTACAAATTCTATCGTAAAGTTAGGAGCCAACACAACTGTCACTGGCCTTATCACCTATGTTGGTGACGCTGCCTTGGGGGATGAGGTCAACTCCCTGACATCATGGTGCCATGGTGGATTACTTGGATGAGCAACAACGAAACTGTTGGTATACGGGCACGACAGAGCTGGAGGATGGTGCGTCATTATTTTTGTGGAGGACAGAATCTTGCTGCCCCTGACATGGAAGCAGCAATGCTTTGCTCGGTGTTGGCAAAATGCACAGGGCTCAACAGTGGAGGCATCATGCACAGGGGATGAGCGTGTCTGGTTTTTTAATGAGCCACTTATTCATGCTGAAAGACTTATCTAGCTAGCAATACGAAACTAATCGCGTTAGCCTTCTATACGAATATTTTATACCTAACATTAGCTATTGCAATGGCCACCAAGCCAACTGGAAACATAAAAGAAATATGCAGCTTACAAAATGTGCAAACTCAACTGTTAAACTATACAAAACTACAGCTGTTCATTACTTTGGGGTAAACCATTTGCCAGTTAAGTAAATGTACCACACAATGGCCAGCTAGCCTGTTAGTGCTTTCTTTAGCACAGGTCAGCATTCATAATAAATAATGCAAAGGAAGCATTCTCCAAGCAAATATAATCATGTCCAGAAGCAGACACCGCTGCACCAACCACACGTAAGATGCCAGACCCTTATGGAACCCCGCAGGAAGAGGGCACTCACCATGTTGGCCAGCTCCAGGTAGTTCGCTCCCAGTGGGGGTGTGCGGGAGGGCGGCTGCATCAGGAGCTTGTGGAGGGCAGCCTGTTGCTCTAGAGCTGCCCCACGTTGCTCCAGCAGCTTCTGCAAGGCGCCATGCTGCTGGTGGGGCTGCTGTTGAAGAGCAGAGCTCTGCAGGTCCTGCACCCCGGTGTCACAGTCCCAGCTGTCCCTGGTCCTGGACAGAGTCACTGCAAGGAGACAAAGCAGAGCACATCATACAGACACACCATACACATGTCAAACTCAAGGCCTGCGGCTGTATCCAGCCTGGAGCACAATTCTCAAGGGCAGTGAAATGATTCTGACATGCTGTTAAAAACGGCCTGGGAACTGAGGTTTACTGGTACATGAAATTCACAGTTCTTTGGTTTTAGGTCCATAGTTTTGGTACAGAAGGGAAACATTTATTACTAAAACTGCAAACACAATTAAGAACAATTATAAACCAAAGGCAATGTGTCTGACGTCCAATGCATCGGAGTAACAAAAGACACTTATTTGCATATTGAAAAATTATGTAGAATAAATAAAAATTCAAAAAAAGACTGAATATTTAATTCATAAGGAACTCTGTTCACATTTCCGTAGCAATAAGCAGCCTTATAAACTTAATTATATTTTTTGCCCAGTCTGAATTTCCTGGCAAAAGCACCTTAAATGCTACAGGAAGACTAACTTGCAGAGGCTGTTTCTGCCTTGCTCCGGTAGTACACACACTCAGATGATGCTGGCACGTTGGATGCATTTCCAGCAACATGTCCCAGTTCGGTTTAATAGAGCTGACAGTCTCGATCTTATCAACTAATCTCTCTCGGATGTTGGGATTTTTTTTTTATTGGGAAACCAAAATGTTCTCAAGCTCCCAATTATGTAAGCAGCTTTGCCAGCTCACAGCAATTACGCCGTTGTGAGAAAAATGTTTCCCATATTCAACACCTGCTAGTGACTTAATGTTCCACCCGTGTCCAGAAACGTACCGATATGTTTCATTGTATGTTTCCACCCGAAACTGATGTTAAATCGATGACATGCGCTGGACACGTGCACCGGGTCGTAGGGACCATCCCATGCATCTCCCTGTCCCTCCCCCACTGGCAAGTTCAACAGCAGTGAAACATTCCAGTTGTAATCTGGTTGTTTTGATCTCTTGTGACTAAACCCAGTCCGTTTCTCGTTTATAAGAAGGATCTGGGGGACAATGTCAAATAAAAGCAGATGGATAACAGTTCATCAACAGGCCAGCGGACTCATTTGATTTAATTTCATATCTTCAGAGAAGTTTTTGTATATCATTGTTTATTTCTATTTAAAGAGAATTTTCAGGAATAATGTTTACATTTGCAATTGTTAAAGTGAAGATTTCAACTAAGTAACTGCAAAGCTTGGATGATATTGTTATTAACTAAATACATAGTTGGTCTGCAAATTGGTGTTTTTTTTTTCTTTAAGATAACCTATTCAGTGACTTAAAGCAAGTGGTGGGGTTAGGGGCAAATGAATATATTTACAGGAACACTTGACATAATATGACAAACACATACTCAGAAGGAGGTTCAGACAAACATTTTATGGGGATTTCTGGGGTTCCATGTAATGGAACCTGGAACGGTTCTTCGCCATTTTGTACCTGCAATGCCACCTGGTGGTAAACACTGCAACTTATCTGTCAGTTCGTGCCAAGTTCAGTTTAATAGTTTGATTTAATAATAGTGGTAGAGTCTCTTATTACAGTATAAATGAACCTCGGCATGTGATGTAGCTTCACTGCTCCTAATGTAGGGAAGCGTTCTGATATTATGTTGCTTTTCTTGCACTTGGAAATAAGTTGTTCTTTAAGAACCAGGAAAAGACCCTTTCTGGTCTGCAAAGTTAATGTGACAGTCCCATGATACCAATGTTAACCGATATACCAGGTCTCTACATACTGTTCGCTCATAAAGAAAGTCTTTGGCATCACATTACATATTAACAACAGTAATAATAATAGATTTAGCTGCAAGCAGCAAAAATGGGGCCAAGCAAACAACCAGGGTAAAGATGGCATGGAAAGAAATTCAGAAATAGGAAACATGAACGTGGGGACATATGAACATATATATCATAAGATGACACAGTGAATGAAACATTCAGGAAAAACAGCAACACTAACAGATCAGTAACAAGTATGTGCAATTAATCATTGAGTAAAAAAATTCTGCATAAATAGGTGATGGAGGATAAATCCCTGGGGCTGTGTGGTTGTGAGTGGCCCTGCCGCCCACAGAAGACAAGCAAAGGCAAGGCACCCCTAGGTGGCCAGAGTCTGCAGACCTGAGCGAATAGGCAGGTGTATAAGCGGGGAGGGGCAAGACCATGTGTCCTTAAAAGTCATCAGAAAGAGCTTATACTGCGTCGGGAAAGCGACAGGTAGCCTGTGAAGCTATGAGGGGGAGTGATTTGTGAAGATATTCTACCGTTAGTGAGAAGTCTAGGGCTCAACAGTCAGGAGTAAGCCAATCAGAGGAATGGCAGAAGGGGACAGGCCTGTGCTTAATGGGAACATGGCCATCGAGAGCATTAGACATAGCCTGGGAGTAGGCAGGGAGAAGCTCAGAAGGACAGGACTAGAATGGGGGTCAACAGAATTCAGAGGAGGATTGGATATGGGAGGCAAGCAAAAGTGGGAATGAACACACAGCTGTAAGGGTGAGCGATGGGGTAACGGCACAGGCGGGCACAGGCGGGTACAGGCGGGCACTTAAGCACACGGGTAAGGAGTCAGAAAAGGGAAACGGCTCGGTTACTGAGAGACAGGTTACGAACCATTCGGAGCGTATGGGAAGGCCAGTGACAACTGCTGGCATAGCAGGGACATGACGGGGCTGGCAGAGACACATCCTGACAATCCTCAGTCATAACAATCACATTTAAAGGGCCAGTGCATCAAAATGTGATTTTGCTCATTGCAGTGCCCCCCAGTAGTCAAATGACAGGAAATCTGGTGTGCATCCCCCAGGCCGTGGGTTCCGAATCCATATTCCCAATTTAGTTTTGATATATCCAAGTGCTGCTTCCTGACTGGTGGCTTTGTCATCAAATTCAATGGATGGCAGCAGCCAAAGCATTTGATTTATCATAATCATTTGGCTGTGATTTGATCAATACCCTACAACTAGTTTGCAAAAGCAGGTTTTCGAAAAAAATCTGAACGGTGGAAAATACGTTATGGCAGACTAACAGCGATGGGTGCGTTCAAAACGTGATGACCCAGAGAATCAGAGGAACCAAGGATCACAAGTCTTGGACAAACAGACTCCCATGGCAAAAAGTATGATTATGATAGTGAAAAATTCTAACAGTTACAATAGGTGAATAAAATGAATTTCTCCCTACTCTCTCTCCCCACTCTTTCCAAATTTCAGAATGACTGACGTATGCCAGCCTGCTGTTCATAAAATGTCTGTTTCTAAATCAAAAAGAAATGTTGGCCTGGAACATCCTGAAAGATGGACATTTGAGGAAAGGGTTATTTTTCCATCAAATTTAATGCCACAGCTATGCCTGATCTGCAGAAAGAAAATCTGTTGTAAGCAGCTGAAAAATAAATAAAGTAGCATCACTCCACAAAACACACTGAGCAGTATGCAAGATGAAAAGAGGGGGAGATGAGTTACTCTTTTCTAGCGAGCAATAAGACAATGTGACGCATTAGTTGAGGTTAGTAATGTGATGTGCAAACTAAGTGAGAAAGCCAGGGAACCATTCACAGAGGGGCTGTTTCAGAAAGACTGCACGCTGCAGGTAGTTAACACTGGCAAGAGAAGGCAGCATTCTTCAGAAACGTGAATTTAACTGGAAGTACTGTGGCAGAGCAGATCAATTCAATTCAATTCAATTTATTTTTATATAGCGCCCTTCACAACAGAGTTGTCCCAAGGCGCTTTACATGGGTGTGTTTGAATACATTGCTATATGCAAGGCAAAACAGAGTGGAACAGAGAAAATGAAATACATAGAATGAAAGAAGAGAAAAAAAAGAAAAGAAAGAATAAGCCAATTGACAACGGAGGAGAGGAGAGCTATGAACTATGAGCTGACATTTACCATCAGTTGCATGTCAACGTGAAAAGTTTCAGTGCCTATTCATTAGCACTTGATGACAGCACAGATATAAACGACAATGAATTGAGTATACATTTTAAATTCCAAGTTGAAGAAGATAGGACACCTTTGTGTGATTGCTCATGTGCCCCCCTTGGGGGAACACCACATAGCCAGCTGTCCCCAGGAAATTTGAGTTTGAGGTCCCTACAAAACAGCATTATAAAACTTCCTAATGAAATTCTCTAAATCAGTGCACTGACGTACCCAGGATGTTTTCAGTGCTTGATGGCCAGAAGGACACAGGTTCCTGGAACTCCTTCCTGTCGAGATCTCCTGAGCGCAGTGACAGCTCCCCCTCTTCCTTACGGATTTCATTGACCAGTCTCATGCGGCAGCACATGAAGTCCTCAAAGGAGATTCTGCCTTGTTCATCCGCTCCCAGCTGGTCCATGATCTCTGCCACAGAGCCTTCCATGTTGAGCTGGCGGCAGACCATCAGAAGATCGTTCCTGCATGGATGCAGTTTACATGAGTGCTTTTCCCACACAGAGCAGAACAGCCTGTATCGTCATATTTGCAAGAGGATAAATTCAAATGTAATTATGATGCAAGACAAGAGCATTTAATAGTAATTGTGAGTCTGTTTGGGTGTGTCTGTCTGAGTCCCTGTTTACACTCGGTTATAAAATGCGTCTTGGGCAATCAGTGCACAAGCAGATAGCTAAATACAACCCGTGGTAGTCCAATCACTCAACCCACTTGCAGAGGTGGTCTGGGAGGCAATGCTATAATATGGCAACCCAAATCATCACTGATCCACACCTGGGTACGCAACAATCCAGGTGGTAAGCCTCTTTGGCATTTCTCCACATCGTAACTCTCCCGGATGCGGGAAAGACAGTGAAGCTAGACTCATGAGAGAACAGGAGTCCTTCATAGTGGTATGCCGACATTACCCTAGATACAGTGGCTTTCAATACACCACAAAGACTTGCTGTCCTGGTCACAGATGTACCAGTGAGGTGAGAGGATATAATCAGCTTTTTAATTGAGCTTGTGGTAAGTTGTTGTAGTTTTCTATTTTATTTTATTTTTTTTGGTAAAATCAGTTACAGTAGACATAAGTTTCCTTTCTTCAGTAAGTTGTGGGTGTTATGTGATATACATTGCAACTGGCGCAAGTCAGGGACCAACCACACACTGCAGGGCGCACACCTGTGACGGAGGCAGAGATGTGACCGCAGGTGGGCCGGAATAAAAGTGGGCGGGCCACACAATTCAATAAAGCTCAACAGCACTTACAGTACATTACAAACATGGGCGTGTTATGCTATGCATTGGCCTGCTTTGGCATCATGGTGACATCCCTCAACAGCCATAAAAACCAAACCACACTGCTCATTTAGTACAACAAGAATCTAAACAAACACCCCACAGCAGATGTAGGGACAATGAAGACAGCTTCGCACACAGCGACTGCATAGAATATTAAGCAATAAATCTGCAATGTACTGCCATGACCTCGGGGGTACATAGACACTAACCAATCCCCAACCAAACTCCAACCCAGCGAAGTATTATTTAAATTCTTTAATTATTTAAGTTGAACTTGAGCCTGTTTTTCTCTCACCCTCAGTTGTAACCAACTCAAAGCCACAATTAGCATAACGTTTTTCACGTAGAACATCTACTTGTGAGTTTAGGTTTCACCCATGTCAAGAAATGTATGAATTTGCTTCCTTGCGCATTACAAACTGAGATTGCTGTAACCAAAAGGCACGGGACGAATGTGTGCACCGTTACGGCCTTATCTTTGCTTTAAATCTAGACCTGAAATGCTCTCCAGCAAAATCTGTTTAGAAACTGCAATACAAATCAAACCAGCAAACGGGTGCCAAATGATATGATATAGATTCAGGCAGGCACTGCCAATTCCCACCCCTAAAAACTATTGGTATTTGCACATGGCCCGACAGTGTTCTGACAGTATTGCCACCAAACCCGAGAAGGTGCTGAAGCACCCTCAGCATCCAGACTTCCAGCATTACTGTTCGAATGCCATCCTAAAGGTGAGTTCACACTTCACTTTTCCGTGTGAGCTTATGGCCCATGTGCATGGACTCTTGCGCACACACATCTTGTCTGTGGACACAGATAGTCACGGTCAGCGGGTGCGTACATTAGCGATATTCCACCAGACTAGAAAAGGGCAGATGTACTGCAACAAACATAAAAACAAGTATTGAAATTGGTACTTTTATGAGTAGCACACAGTATTAAGGTAGTACGGCACAGTATTTTGAAATCCTTGCCACAAATTTAGAAAGGACACCCTCAGGCAAATTTTAAATCGGCAAGATTTTGAAATGCAAGAATAGTGATGATTTGGAAAATACAGCATACCGCAGTATAATGTCTGGACAGTAGGGTCGTAACAGCAAATAATCACGGTTTGGTTCGTACCTCGGTTTTGAAGTCAGTTTGGTACATTTTAGGTACAGCAGGGGTAAAAGAAACAAAAATGTCTTCTTTGTTTCTTTATTGAACAATGGTTTTTGACCAAGAATTACTGTCAATATTACTGCAACCTACTAATAAAAAGGTAAAAATTTAATGATAGTGGAGGGTGTTCAAATATTGCTGCACCTGTGTTAGTGGTGCGGCTTCATCCGCCTCTTTCCGAATGCTGCATGGGGGTAACGTACAAAAGTTCGGCATTTGCTGCGTTAGTTCGGCACATATGCATACTGAACCGAAAGACCTTCGCCGAATATGTTCAGCAGAGATACGTGTACCGTTAAACTACTGGACAGTATAAAGAAACATATGCGGGTAGCTCTGCACCTCCTCGCAGCTGCTCACCAGAACTACAACATCTACTCTAGCCCTACTACTGCTTGGTTGATCTCTGCTCTGTGAAAGTCAGTGCTGCCACCTACAGCAAACACCCAATCAATCCTTGTACATACACCTGGGGTGGCCAGTCTTACCCAGAAAGGGTCACTGTGTATGCTGTTTTTCATTGCAACTCCCTAATTAGAATACTAATTAGAGAACTGATTGACTGAAGAGTTCGAAGGCCTGGGTCTGAACAGCTGGCCCAAAGGTTATCCCAAAAACCTGCATACACACTGGCCCTTTGCAGGTAGTTACACTGGCCACCACCAACATATGTGGCACGCGCATGTCTGCCGGACAAAATAAATCTGGGCTAAATGTGTACTGTCCGACACACACCCCTGATGACAAAATTTACACTCCTCATTCTGTGCACCCTGTAGCCTTAACCCTGTATGGAAGTTGTGTGCGTTTGAACGGCTTACCTCTTGTGGGCAACTGAATTTGTGCCAAAATGTGTGACTGCATGTGAGCCCACATTCAGGGTGTCCTCTACCTTGTGCCCTCCTCTCCTGGGATAAGCTCCAGGCTCACAATATTATATCACAATCAGTTATACAAGTTTTTGGAATCCTTTTTTGGGGGGGACGCCCAAACATATCAATAAAAGCCAATATCAAATCACTTCTGTGAGTCTTCTATAAATTCTAAACAAAGGCATAGGAGAGACTTTGAAATTGAGGGTGGCACCAAATAATTTACATGCAACGGTCTATTTATCGGTGGGTTGAATCAAGCCAAAATGCATACAGTGGGGTACGTCCCCCCCACCACACACACAACACACACCCACTGACCGTCATTCCTACTGTTTAAGTCGCTACAAGCATTTTCGCAAAAGAAATTGGATATATCCGTTGAATAGTTATTTTAGTTATTTGCAAATGTAGTACTTCCATAACATTTTAATTTAATTAGCCCCACCCCAAACAAACTATGAAATGTATACAGTTTTATTGGTCAGGCTGCATTTCGACTGTTTTTATGCTTATTACTCCCAGACCAATAAAGATTTATGCAAAACACAAATACCATACGTTAAGCTAAATACAAGTTAACATAGACATACAACTAGGTTTGAAGGTTGCAAAAGTAATATATCTAATACAAAACATGCATCCAGGACAGAGTTTGGACAAAGTTTCCTGTTTATGTCCCTTTCCAGATTTTTTTCAATCTATAACGTATCTCTCAGCTATTTTCCCGACTACTTTTACTAAGAAGTACACTTACTTCTTATAACAGGATGTACGAATTACTAAAATCTACGTTAATAATTTCACTGCAGTGTTTAAATTATTACAACGTGAAATGATTAAGTGACAACTTAGACATATCTGGACACAAAAAAAAAAAAATAATAACTGTCTCGGGTGAATCATCTAGTAACACCTGAAAATGCATGAATAAATATGCCCCCTATACAGCTTGTTCATATTATACGAGACTTCAAAGGCAGTGTGCTTTATAAAGTTAGTAGCACTGTGGTGACTTAACCTCGGAGGGGGTCGCATTAAATTCCTGCAGCAGGCAGCGTCCCAAATCACCTCCCAGGCGTTTGATCGGCCACACTAATATTTACTATGTCCAGTTTAATAAAGTTTGCTAAAATAATAATAACTGCTGCGCTTTATCCGGACTTGGTTTATACATAAAATATATAAAGAACTTCCATGGTAGGCTTAATGCCGTATTCTCAATGCAATGGGGGCAGCTAGCTCGGACGCTAACGGGCGAGTGTGCGCTGGCGGCGGATCGGCGTCCGCCGCGGGGATCGGGACCCCCGGCCGGCTACCTGCTGATGTAGCCATCTCCGTCCCCGTCGCAGGTCTGGAAGAGGCGCTTGACCCGCTCCTCTTCGCCCGTGCTCGATGTGTCACTGCTGCCGCTGCTCAGGCTCACCTCCGCCGCCATGATCCTCCCCCCCGCACCCCCCTTGAAACGCCAGCTGCGCCTCTCGGGCTGCTCGCTCTCCGAGAGAGAAAACAAAAAAAAAAGCTTCTCCCAGCTACCCTAAACTCACCGTCGCTCCATCGGGTCCTTAAAACTTCCCAGTTTCACAATGGCGCTTCATACGGCAGTTAAGAGCGCAGGTCCTGGGGGGGGACGGGCGCCCAACTGCGTCCATGCGAGGTCATGGAGAAAGCTCCTCCAAACTGTTGATGGAGGTAGAGCGGGCGGGCTGAGCTCACTAGGCTTCTGGAAGTCTGGAGTTTTTTTTTCCTTTAATATCACACACACACGCACACATTCACACACCCTAAAATATAACATCTTCCACATGCAGTTTAAACTGAGACTATAAAATA
>JAODKL010000118.1:24046614-24059409 GCA_026780765.1 Petrocephalus schoutedeni
GCTTGTTGAAAATTCAGCTAAAGCTCATTGGCTAAAACAAACCGGAGGCGGGGTTTTACTGGGCAAACACCACTGCGTCATTTCCGGGATTAGGTGAAGAGTGTTTGAGGGGAAGTTGTACGCGGTATTCGTCTTGTGGGATATTTGAAGTAACTATGTATGTTTCCGTTTACAGTACTTGGTTTTTTACATAATAATGTGTATCGACAGATCGCATTGTTAGGAAAATGTTCCCCTCTGAACACATTCGGCGAAATTTGTCCTTATAATCGAGTCATATACGCATAGCTGTCTAGTTAAGCGGTCGGGACAGCGTTAGCCTTTTTATTTAGTTAAATAGGTGACAAAGGTATTAATCGGGCTGCTTTGCATAGTTTCTCTCGGTAGTTCGTGACGAGGAATTGCACAGTAGCATAGCAGCACAAGCGTTTAGTCTTCCAGTATAATTGTATATTTTCTCAATAGCTCGTTACTTCTATCAAGTATACGCTATTAATGATATGTATTTCTTCTGTTTATATATACGGATGTGTATTTTCTGTATAAGATGGGTTCCTGTTGTTGACATGCGGCGTTCATGGAAATATAGAGCTGCTCGTGAACTGTAAATATTGAATAAATGTCATCAGATAGTCATTTCTGAATTTGGAATAAAACAAGTGTTTATATGTAACTAATCTGCAGGTTGAATATTCTGGAAAACAAAGCCTTTGGCAAGGATCAGTGCATTGTAGTGTCCCTGTTGTGTCAACTTTGACCATAAATGTAACTAAATTTTATATTGAATTCAGTCTTGGCCATTGCTTGCAGCATGTCCTCTTCAGCCACATCATCAGCTAAATCTATGATGAATGCATCTAAACAAAGCAAATCCTCTGGGGCACGATTCCCGAAAGACATCCGGATTAATGAAGAAGTTAAAATTGCTGTCGGTATTTCTTTGGAAAGATTCCGATACAGTGAGCAAAAAGGTAATTAGTCATTCTGTTATATCATTCCAATTTACAAATCACAATATCACAAAATAAGTGTGAATGTCTATTTTATTTACTTACTTTCAGAAATGGAATTTCCTTCCTCCCTGACAAGCACTGAAAGAGCTTTTATACATCGCTTGGCCCAGTCCTCAGGGTTCATTTCAAAAAGTCGAGGGCAAGTATCTATTATCTCCTTATAAAATCTTATGACTATAGAATGCTAATATATTAATGTGTGTAGCATGCTAATGGTGCAATATTGTCATTGCAGAAAAGGGTCGAACAGATTTCTTACAATTAGAAAAAAGGATGGTTCTGAGCAGGCACAGTCCATAATGACCTTCAATTTGATGCCTAATGTCAAGCTCCAAGTGCGCAGTCTTCTGCAGCGATTTCCTGTGACTAGTAAAGAGCGCGTAGACCTGCTACCACGTACTGAGCGAGGCGAGTCCATGGCCATGGATGTCGGTAAGCATGCTAATCAACCACTTTCCTGGTTGTTGTCAGAGGATGCTCATTGTCGGTGGACTAATTTACATATAGTGTGACCTTGCAAATCTGCTCTTTTCATGATCTGTAATTTAGTATTTTAGTGAGGATTGCATGTTGAGCTAAATGTCAATATATTTGTGCTAGAAATCTTTATGAATGCTACAGTGTTACAGTGGGTATAGAAAAGAATTTCTCCCCTACAAAATATTCTCGTTTAGTTGCTTTGCAACTGATTTTTTCAATACGACTTATAACAGCCAAGTTCAGAAAAAAGAAACAGACGGTTAAAAGATCACCCCATGTCAGTACTTTGTGGACCCACCTTTGGCTTTGATTACAGCCATGAATCTGTTGGGATACTTCTCTACTAATTGCACATCCAGACTGTTATTGCAGACTCTTTTTTACAGAACTGTTCAAGCTCAGTCAGATGGTGACTGTTGATGGTGACTGTTGTTGGACTAAAGTCTGAGGAAGTTATTCCTCAGACTTTCAGACATGCAGTTTGCCTAATTGGTATCTGTAAATTGCCCATAGTGTACATCAGTCATGCTATGGACTGGCCTTACGTCTAGGATGCACCCCATCCTTGTGCCTTTTGTAGCCTGGAATAAGCTTGAGACCCCTGTCTCCCTACCCTGCCTGAGAGGTTGAATGAGGGATCTATTTTATTAACTCAGCACTACTCATTTGATTACATCTCGGCTTTTCTTTGCCCACTTGCTCTCACAGACGGCAGCCGGGATAAGAACAGGACGAGTGGTCGGCTGAATAATGGGATCCCACAGGTGCCCCAGCCCCGGGGCCAGTCTGAGCTGGAGTTTTTCTGTCGCTCTCTCCCTGTCTATGAGCACCAAGATGAGATCATCAAGGCCATCAAAGATAACAAGGTGGTCCTGATTGTAGGTGAAACAGGATCTGGGAAAACAACACAGGTAACTCAATGATGACAACAGATCTCGTTTTAAAAATATCCAAGAATATTAAAAAAAAGTCATGGAGACGTCTTGTAGAGTTTTTGCTTCCTTCACTTAATTTACCGGTTTCGAAATGGTGTTGGAGGTTAAGAATAAAGAATATGGTTACCATGAGTAAGTGTGACTTTTGATGTCTCATGCACTTTCTTTGGATTACAGTTTTGCTAGTGTTTAATCAAGAATTGAAAATTGATATAAAACAAATTTCATAAGGTTGAATGAGAATTTTTCTAAATTTTAAAAATGGTGTATATGGGCTGAGTGACAGGTTTTGTATCGGCATTCATTATTCATGGAAGGTTCATATGGTTATTTAGCAATTAATTCCTGTGTCTCCAGTCCAGCACAGCATGTCATCTTGCTCTGCCCCCTTGCTAAGAGTGTCTCATTCTTCAGATCCCGCAGTTCATTCTGGACGACTGCAGTGCGCAGGGCAGTTCCTGCCGCATTATCTGTACACAGCCCCGGAGGCTGGCAGCTATTGCCATGGCGGAGCGTGTCGCCGCCGAGCGCGGAGAGACCATTGGCCAGACTGTGGGCTACCAGATCCGCCTAGAGAGCAGGTGACGTCGTGCGGCAGCTGTCTTGTCGTAACTGCGGCTGTGTTTGAATCGTCCACTGCCAATTGGCACGAGGCACAAAATGATGTGTAGAGAAGCTGTACCTTATATTGGTCGACTCAGACCATCATGCATTGTGGCCTGTCATGTGAGTGTGTGAACTGTATTTGAGAAACTTTACGCAATCTGACCTGTAACCAATAACCGTTGTTAAGTAGCTTGCTTAGGAAATACTTGCACATGAGATATTATAGTATCAGCAGGGCTGCCACTGCTTTAACTCTGGGGAACCCATGGGGTCATATTTGACCCTACCTTTTATTTCTGCCTTACATTCATCCCACTCATCAAAGAAAGGATTTTACTTTTGTCATTTGGTCGTATGTGGTGCATTGGGCTGTAAAGCAAAAAAAAAATACTTTGAGAGGGTTGAGTGTAAGGCAGAAATGAAAGGTAGGGTCAGATGTGACCCTGTGGGTACCCCAAGGTTAAAAACAGTCATATTAATGTTTTTGATTACATGGGTACCATTAATTCACAATTTATACGGCATATTGAGAAATAGTATAAAAGACCATAGTTACAGGTGCAGTACCCATCATGTTTGCGTAGGTGTACACAGTACAGTCAGGTATGTTGAAAATAGTCAATTGTGCACAGATTTGTGAAGTTGTATTTTTATTTAAACGCTGTCAATTACTATGTGTACTCATTCAGAAATGGCAATGTTGGTGTCCATGTTCTGGTGTGTTTTTATTATAACATTGAACAACAAGTACAAACATTAACACACATTATATAAAAAGTTTTTTTTTTTTAATATAGTGTAATGCTAGAGGGGATGTTCTGGTTTTTGTTTATGTGACATATAACAATTAGCAATATCTGGTAATATAACATATAACGTAACATCCGCCAAGTGTCTGAAATGTATCATTTGCTGTCTGCCCTTATTCCCTAGTGAGTGTTTTATGTAGTGAGCACTATAGAGTAAGTGAATGGCTGGACAAGTGGACATTTCGAATACAGCTTAAGACTCAGCCATGAGGCACTTTCACACTTGTAAGTTATGGAAGCGGGTTCCTGGGCTATGTGGACCATGGACTTTTGTAGCTCTGGCCATTTTCATGTTGCTTTCACACCACAAAACTGGAACTGGCAACTTTATGCAAAATATGGACGGGAGACGCAAAGTTTGTAGGTTAGCACAAAATTTTACACGAAACTGCACTGTGAACCCGAAACAATGGAGGATGAACAAGTTGTTTTGTTATGGGGGGAGAGATTGATCACAATCCAAACGGGATGCAGCCTTTATTATAATTTAGATTTTATTTATACGACCCACGTCATGTATCATTTTTATTAAATCTGGCCATTGGATCAATATTTGGGTTTCCACAGAATGAATAAATAATGTATTTTTATCCCACTAATAAGCACTGGCAAGTTTTACTGCCAGCCCCGGCGATTTTGGTGTTGCCAATATATCGGTTATTTATCTAATTTCCTGACCCATAAATATGGAGAGGCAAGCAAAACATGTATTGGTGTATGCATTAAATGTAATTAAGATACAAAAATAGTCCGATCTGCTCCATTTTTGCTCCACTACTTCTGTCTCTTCCCTGCACTTCCACAAAACTTCCAAGTCAACGCTGGTGCTTCTCGTAAGCGCCACCCCAGTGGATCATGTTCAAATAAAAAGTACTTGGTCAGGAGTAGGGACTGAAAAGGGGGTTCCACAAATGCCTCCATGGAGCTACAGTTGGCAGAGTTCCTACAGTGTAAACATGGCAAAAGTTCCTGGCTCTGGAAAAAAGCTTCTGGTTCCTACAAAAAAGTTCCTGTGGTGTGAAGGTGCCCATTGTGAGCGAGTGGGGACAGCACCCTTTGTTTAACTCTGTCCCTTTTTCTTTCAGGGTTTCCCCCAAAACGCTCCTGACCTTCTGCACGAGTGGTGTACTGCTGCGTACCCTCATGGCAGGAGATTCCACCCTGTCAAGCATCACACACATCATTGTGGTAGGGAGCACATTCTTGTCTGTCTGGAGGGAATGCATACATCTTTAAATGCTGCAGGCAGCATATTTTGCAGGTTATATACATTACACCTATTTTAGTGACTTCCATCTATCTGTTACTTGCCTATTTTCCAATCATGATCAAGCGATCATGTCTGTAGTAAAAGCTAGGCTAATTTTATTAGCTCAAGATGGATAATAACCCTGGGTTTGCAGTGCACCTGGGCACAGTCAAGCCGCCGGGGTGGGAACTTATATATATTATAGTGTGTTGGTGTGGTCAGGTAACCCAGGCGTTTGGCTTTTGACTGCTAGAGAGTTTGCACTTTGCTATGCTTCATGTGACTGTCATTGTAAACCAGGATGAAGTCCACGAGAGAGATGGCCTGACTGACTTCCTGCTTACCAAGATGAAGGACATGCTGCAAAAAATTCCTACACTGAAGCTGATCCTATCCAGTGCTGCCCTTGATGTTGACCTCTTTGTCAGATACTTTGGCTCCTGTCCTATAATATATAGTGAGTTTGGAGCACCATAAAAGTATAACATTTTCGTAACACTGAGTTATTTAGAATCACTACATAAAATTTTATTCTATTACTTTAGTATTATTAGGACTATTGAAACAAAAGTAACAAAAGATTTAGACAAGTATAATTTAATGTTCTAAACAGTATATTTTGTCATCTTTACTATAGATATAGTCTGATATGCAGTATTTATTGCATTCCCCAGACATGTTTGCGGATCATTCTGCTGCCGCCATAGACACTTTCCGGTTAAGACAATAACTCAAAAACTATCTGACGGATCTTTTTCAAACTTTGCGCAGGCATTGTGTGGGTGAACCATTGGAAATAATAACGTTTTGAGATCACCCCAAAACTGAAGCAGCACCGTTTCGTGATGGCAAACAAATGGGTGGTTTCAGACATTTGATCCCATTAGCACGATAACACAAAAGTTATATGACATCTTTTTCACCCTTTGCAGACACAGTATATGGGCGAGGGTCTGAACCAGTTGTAATTTTAATTGTAATTTTGTGACAAATCACAGCAAAACTGAAGTCACAGTGCTTCGTAACAGAAAGAGGAGGTGAAATTAGAAGGGGGCTAAACCTCGTGAACATGGTAACTTTATAATTATTCTGCTTACTGAATGAGAAATTAATAGATTATTAATATTTGGGCGTATAATAATATGAATTACGTTAAGATGTACACAAAGAAAGGTAACCACCTAATTGGTAGAGAGAGATTCTGCAAATTGGCATGTAAATGGAAGGTGCAATAAATTAATAGGTGTAGTCTCAGAGTTGTTACAACTAGGACTCAGAGCATTCTGGTAAAAATACATTTATTGGCTTTCACATTTCCAGGTGATCCAGAAATTGTATTGGTTGGTCATTGTGCAGGGACTAAGGAGCAGATGGCTGGGCTGTTCACAGAATACAATGCCCCCTTTCAGTTATATATATTTTCTTCTATTGGGTGAGTTGTAACTAATGTTTTGAAAGTAAAATTTGTCTAAACCTGACATGCCATTTATGTTTTATTAGTTGAAGGAAGATGCTTTGACGTTAAAGAACTTTTTCTGGAAGATATCCTTCGAACAACTGGATATGCCAACAAAGAGATGATTAAATTCAGAAGGGAGATGCAAAAAGGTAATTTGGTATATACCCATGTCTGATGGCTGTCAAATTTATTTTTTTTATTTTGTACTTTATTTTGGACTTTTCAATAAGCAAATCGATCTACTTAAAGAACTTCAGAGAGAGACTTAATAATTTGTTGTGTGGTTATATAACTTTTAAGTGTCTCTGCTTTTTCTTTGTCTTGTGATATTCACTTCCCATATTGAAGGTTTTGCTTTGGCCCAGGCAGTGTTACGTTATGCAGCTCTGTAGGTTTATCTGGCATATTTTAGAAGCTGGAACTTCTTCCTTTATTCCGTTTGTATTTTAGTTTGCATAGCCCAAGGGATTTGTACTCCATTCTGGATATGGATGAGACTGACCATGAGTGCCCTCTAGATGGGTTCTGGCCTGTCACTCAATAAATGTCTTTGTACTCCTTCAAACACCTACCAGCTGTTGCCATTAAATACTAATTGAATTTTAAATATGATTGATAGTAGTACAGGTGGTAATAGCCTTTTCAATCTGGCTACCTTAAACAGCACAGTACTGAGACGGCTCTTTTGCAGGTTGTCACTTATCTCCTCAGGCCTTTTGCATATAAGATTGCCCACCCCTGCTTTAGACAAACACAAGTGTACTGCCTTCCTGTTGAGGGTGGTGTCCCTCAGAGGTCAGTTTTTGGTCCTGCCCCTTAGATCATTTATAGTCATGGCCTTTACTTTCACTGCTACGCACTCCCACTCCCCCATTGGTTTTGTTGACACAGCACACAACAATGAAATGTCTCCTCTGCATTTAACCCATGTGACATAGCAGTGGGCAGCTATTTCAGTGCCCAGGAAGCAGTGCTTGGGGGTGGTACCTTGCTCAGGGTACCTTAGTGGTACATGTGGGTCAGGGACTCGAACCAGCAAGCAATTGATTACACAGGAGCATCCCTAACCGTTACACCACCACTGCCCCAATCTCCTCCCAACACACCAATAGCTTTCATCTCTCTGACTTGAAGCTTTGGACGCTAAAGACAAAACTGAAGTTTTAGTACTATGTCCTAAATTCTCATTATCCAAAGCAGCATATAGTTGGGTTAGGACTTCTGCATGTAAAAATATTCAAAACAACTGGGCAAAGCAAAATTATAACACATAAAAACATGCGGTGGCCTCACAGCGTCACCCTGAGGCCTTTAGACTAGTTTCTTAGTTGTTACTTTTGCATTGTTTACAAGGCTCTGCGTTTCTGTGCTGTTTCCCAGAGGGAATGCATCAGAACTCATTGTCAGAGTGGTGTAAGGTTCAGGATGGCTGCTCCAGGCCAGAACAACAGAAGACAAATGCGGCGGCGTGTGACCTACAGGAGAGTGACCTGCTAGATGAGGGAGGGGACAGCATGGTAATTACAGTTATTAAAAAGAGCCACATTGATAATTATGGGATGGCCATATATTGATGTTGGTGATGTTGAGCTTTTCATTTTGATTCTCATCGAGCAAAAAAGAGGTCACGCTTTGCTTCAGTACAACATAACTTTACTCCAAGTCTGCTCACATTTTGATTCCCGTAGAATGAAAAAGATGCTGCATCCTTGGACCCATGGCTAATAAAAGAGATGGATGCCTGTCTTGCTGATATTATTCTCAATCAAGATGCTGATTCCTTCGTGCAACTGTTCAACCTCATCTTAAGTGAGAATGTTAGTGGTAAGTTGCTGCTTTTAAATGTAGACTTATATGGAGGGGATAGCTGAGGAATGGTTCTTTGTGTCCTGTGTGATGTGCTGATATACATTTCTTTGCTGTATCCTCCTCTGTGGACACCAGTTGACTACAGGCACAGTGACACCAGTGTGACCCCTCTGATGGCTGCAGCTGGTAGAGGATTCCTCAGTGAGACTGAGCAGCTGTTAAGTATGGGAGCCAATGTGAATATGAAGGCATCAAATGGCTGGTCAGTACCTTTTTACATTTGTTACATCACCTTTTATAGAATTAGCCGCAATCACTGTAGGTATACTTTATTTATTCGTGTATCTGGAGTGTGCAAAACGTTAGCAGGTGCCTCTGATATTTTGACAATCGATTAATCATGTGAACAGCTGATCAACTAATCGATTTAATTGGGCCAAATCAGAAGTGCAAATGCTTTGTTTAAAAAAACAAAATTGTAATAAAAACTTTACACAGCATGGAGAATCTCTATTTAAAATTTTATAGAAACGAAGATCCGCTGTCTTCACCACATATAACTCAATTTACACAGCAAACTAGAAGTGTGCAACTAAGTGATAACAACAGAATTTGTTGTAAACGTATGAATGTTATCGATTAGTTGTTGTAGCCCTAGTTGTTAACTTCCATCACTGAATAATTTGGCTACCGCACCCACCCCTTCTGCTCCAAGATAGTGTGCTACCATTGTGATTTGTGCCTTTCCATTACAGGGCAGCATTGGACTGGGCTAAACACTTCAACCAGCCTGAGGTTGTGGACCTTCTGGAATCATACCTGTGAGTGTAGACACCAGTTATAGAATGTTCTGTCAAATAGTTTTAATAAATGTTTAACTATAAAATTTGGGAAGCCTGCTGTTAGATTCTGCTCCTTCTCTTCAGCTTTTTTACCTTCTCTCCCTCCACTCCATGTATATTTCTTTGGTACATGTGTATTGTGTGTGTGTGTGTGTGTGTGTGTGATAGTCTTTGATTTTGACTTGACCTATGTGGTTCCTTACGTGTAAAGCTCTACTCAGGAGATGGGAAAACTGGATGAATCCTCCCTAGTTCATGCTGCCAGCACAGAGCTGAGTGCTGAAGACCAGGAGCTCCTCAAGGCTTATCACCACACCTTTGATGATGAAAAGGTGGACCTGGACCTCATCATGCACCTGCTTCATAATATTTTCCAGAACTCTGAGGAAGGTACGTGCCTGCACAGGAATCACGACTCTCCTAGGGATTGAAGATTCACTACTTAAAATCTGCAGACTTGTATTGGGTTTTGATACTGTGATATGTTCGTATATTGGTGGAATTTGCCTCCTTTTTTGCAAAATGTTAAATTTGCAGTGCTGGTGGGCATTTTGAAGTTTGACTACAGCATGTATTGCAGAATTATACATAGCATTTAAGTAGCCTTAATCTATTCTATTACAGTATTATTTGTTTGTTTGTTAACTTGTTTCCGTTCTGGTATAGGTGCAATTTTGATCTTCCTACCTGGGTATGATGAAATTGTAGAGCTTCGAGATCGTATTTTGTATGATGATAAACGATTTGCAGACTGTTCTCAAAGGTAATGACTACACTTGGGTAAATAATTACTCTGCTTACTTTGCTGGTAATAGTTAAACGAATTTACTTGCTTAGGACCCTTATACCTAGAAGAGAATACATTTGGGTAACCTATAATTTTTGTGTTTTTTAGGTTCCAAGTTTTTACACTCCATTCAAACATGCAAACCTCTGACCAAAAGAAGGTTCTGAAAAGCATGCCACCTGGTGTTCGTAAAATAGTACGTCAGTCACTATGCATTGATACAGTGCAGTAGTGAAACACTCAGAAGCACTTGCATTTACAGACTGAGTTGACACTTGGTCTTTTACTCCACAGATTCTGTCAACCAACATCGCTGAGACAAGCATTACTGTCAATGATGTTGTCTTTGTTATTAATTCTGGCAAAGTTAAAGAGGTATTTAAAGCATTACTCTTCAAAAACTGTGTTACTTTATGAGTAAATCTTTTTTCAGTGTGTTTCATTTGTGACAAACATGTTTTTCTGTAGAAATCGTTTGATGGTCTGAACCAGGTGACCATGCTAAGGATGGTGTGGACATCAAAGGCAAGCACACTTCAAAGGAAGGGAAGGTAAGGTGACATGCTCTCTGTCCGGCTTATAATTATTTTAATTAGTCATTAACAACAACATAGTATTCTGTGATAGGGATAAAGATCATATTTATAGACATTCACAATAGAATGTTAAGAAATAAAACCAAAGCAAAGGGTCTGCTCCGTTGAATATGAAATAAGTATGTCCTCTATTCTTTTTTTTTCAATGTCAACTTATTTTGCCAAAATTTGTATTTCTTTTTTAAAAGGTGGGTGGGTACTGATACTTGTCTGTAGTAATCTTTTACTGGGTATACATTTTTTAAATGAGAAATTCAGTTTAAGAAGCACATAACTGGAGTATTTTTCATCCAAAGATTGTTCCCTTTTCTGCTGTAGAGCTGGACGTTGCAGGCAAGGTCTTTGTTTCCATCTCTTCAGTAGACTGAGGTTCAACAACATGTTGGAATACCAAGTCCCCCAGCTTCTGCGTATGCCTCTACAGGTACAGGAATTCAGTGGGCCAGGATGCATACCTGCATAAGTATTCATTTCTGTTTTCAGGGCTACAAGCAAAACATCAGTAATCTCTACTTTTGCCGTTTTTTAACAAGAAGAATGGAAATATGTATTTGTGAATGAAATATAGTTATTGTATGAAATGTGAATGGAAAATAGTTATTGTAATAAAACACATTCTGTAACTATCTTCTTATGTCTTGAAGGAGTTGTGTTTGCACACCAAGCTTCTGGCCCCCGTATCCTGCCCTATTGCTGAGTTTCTCTCCAAAGCCCCTGAGCCTCCACCTACTGTTATGGTCAGAAATGCTGTGCAGATGCTGAAGGTAATCTCCCTGCACTGAGTGCTCTACCCAGGGGATCGTTACTGTAGGAACCATGCTCTTCCAATGGTAAGTTGACCTTTCTTGCTGTGCGTGTTTGTACCACAGACAATCGATGCTATGGATCCCTGGGAGGACCTGACAGAACTTGGCTACCACTTGGCTGACCTGCCGGTGGAGCCCCACCTGGGGAAGATGGTGGTGTGTGCTGTAGTGCTCAAGTGCCTGGACCCTATCCTGACCATTGCCTGCACCCTGGCACACAGGCAGCCCTTTATCCTGCCCGCCCAGGCATCTCAGAAGAAGGCAGCCATGTTGTGCCAGAAGCGCTTTGCTTCAGGCAGCTTCAGTGACCACATGGCCCTGCTCAGGGCTTTCCAGGTTGGGCCACAACGTCCGCTCTTCATGACAACACCTTAAGACGTATGCCCGGATAGTATACCATTGGTGAATTGTATAAAGCTGTCTAAATAATGCATATGCAATAATGCAACCCCATACACGATTACTCTATGTATTAGATTTTGTGGAGTAATATGCCATATGTTGTGAATGCTCCAGTCCAGAAAAATGACACTAAAACTCTGCTTTGTTAGCTCATTTGTCATATTTGGGAAATACTAATTTTTAGGTGTGTAACAAAAAAACGAATCTGAATAAAATTCCACTTTTTTTTGCTGCCACAACTGATTGTACAATAATTCATAATCCAGGAAACTGGCCATCCAGTTGATTTTAGATTTCATATGTCAACACTGATTTTATTACGTAGTGTTTCATAAGATAAGTACAAAATCATTTCATAATGCTTAATTTGTTTTGAAAAAGTAAAAATCTACCTATGCAAACTAATTTATTTGTATCTAATTATGATACTTTAATTGTATCATTGCACACTGAACAAATACATTGTAGCACAAATCTCAATTCAGGTTAGATGATATAATTATTAATGTGTAGGCTTGCACAGTAAGTTGTATAGTCTGCATCTGTATATCTCCGTTGTTTCAGGCATGGCAAAAAGCTCGGAGTGATGGCTGGGAAAGGGTCTTCTGTGAGAAGAATTTCCTGTCACAGGCAACAATGGAGATGATTGTAGGCATGAGGACACAGCTACTGGGTCAGCTCCGAGCCATAGGTCAGTCTGTCTGTGTTACGTCCAACTGTAATAGGACACAGCTGCAGGGTCAGCTCCGAGCCATAGGTCACGCTCTCTGTACTATATTCAACTGTAAAAGGACACAGCTGCTGGGTCAGCTCCGAGCCATAGGTCACGCTCTCTGTACTATATCCAACTGTAAAAGGACACAGCTGCTGGGTCAGCTACGAGCCATAGGTTACGTTCTCTGTACTATATCCAACTGTAAAAGGTCACAGCTGCTGGGTCAGCTCCGAGCCATAGGTCACGCTCTCTGTACTATATCCAACTGTAAAAGGACACAGCTGCTG
>JAODKL010000118.1:24059509-24096991 GCA_026780765.1 Petrocephalus schoutedeni
TAAAAGGACACAGCTGCTGGGTCAGCTCCGAGCCATAGGTCACGCTCTCTGTACTATATCCAACTGTAAAAGGACACGGCTGCTGGGTCAGCTACGAGCCATAGGTCACGCTCTCTGTACTATATCCAACTGTAAAAGGACACAGCTGCTGGGTCAGCTCCGAGCCATAGGTCATTCTGTACTATATCCAACTGTAAAAGGACACAGGTGCTGGGTCAGCTACGAGCCATAGGTCACGCTCTCTGTACTATATCCAACTGTAAAAGGACACAATTACTGGGTCAGCTGCAAGCCATAGGTCACGCTCTCTGTACTATATCCAACTGTAAAAGGACGCAGCTGCTGGGTCAGCTACGAGCCATAGGTCACGCTCTCTGTACTATATCCAACCATAAAAGGGCACAGCTGCAGGGTCAGCTACGAGCCATAGGTCACTCTCTCTGTACTATATCCAACCATAAAAAGACACAGCTGTTGGGTCAGCTCCCAGCCATGTGTTTGCATTCAACTATAAATGCCTCATAGCTGCCGTCATTCTGTATTGAATCATATTGTTACCCCAGATTTATTCCATTTTGCTACTTCAGTCTTTGTATTTCACTTTATGGTTTGCTGTTTTCGGATAACTGAGCAGTCAGCATGCATCTGCAATCATCATGCAACCGAATACTTTGCTATGTAGTAGGTGAAATCCAGTATGTGAAGTGAGCAAAATGTTTGAATCCTCAGTACCAATGAGACAAAAGGTGTACCATACCCAGATGATCTACAGAAATATGAATTATGTTTTTCATTCCTGGTTTCTGTTTTCCCGGTGTAGGTTTTGTGCGGGCGAGAGGCGGAGGTGACATCCGCGACGTGAACCTGAACTCGGAGAACTGGGCGGTGGTGAAGGCAGCGCTGGTGGCGGGCATGTACCCCAAAATTATACACATGCACCGTGAGAACGGCTGCCTCGTGGGTTCCAAGGAGAAGAAGGTGCGACTGCACCCCACGTCTGTCCTCAGCCAGCCTCTGTGTCAGAAGGTGAGTCCTGATGCTACTGATCTGCCTGCCACTCTCTGTCCTTGCAGTTGGAGGTCAGTGTGGTTTCTCAAAGGGCTATACTCAATTGTGTACATGCATAACCAGGGTACAGTATTTGGTACATAACCCTCAGACAGACAGGCTTGTGTGTTTACGTTTCAGCTCGCTCCTGCTAATGGTCAGGCTGTGGCCCTACAAGCGCTGCCCACAGACTGGCTCATCTATGACGAGATGACCAGAGCCCACCGCATCGCCAGCATACGGTGCTGTACTGCGGTCACGCCCGCCACGGTCGCGCTTTTCGGAGGCTGCGCCAAGCTGCCCAGCACCGCCCTACAGGAACCCACTGTGAAAAGTATGACTGTAAACGCGTTCAGAAGCACAAGCACCATTTTGTCGAAAAGTACACTTTTACGATCTTTTACACTGGTATAATAACTGTTAAATATTAGTATAGGAAGAGTGTGATCAGTTATTTCAGCTCTGCTGCAATTAGAGAACTAGGAAAGGCTGTGAGAAATGTAGACATGCTTGCCCTTTACTCTTCAAAGGACACGTCCTTTTCAGGAAGGCCAGCTCTCCATCATTCACCATTGTCCATACATGCAGGGTCTGAGGTCTTTACTCTACTGCAGACTGTCTGTAACATTGACAGCAGCAACAGCATAGCACTGAGTTTGTGCGTGTGTGCACAGTGACAGCAGAGGGCGCCGTCGGGGACAGCAGTGACAGTGAGATGGAGGATCGGTGCACTAACCACCTGCTCCACATGAAGATTGATGAGTGGCTGAATTTCAGGCTGGAGCGTGAAGTAAGTGGGGACACCTTTTATCCTCAGCACCCCGCAGTAGAAGTACAGCTCCCCAGATTATTTTATTTTCTTTAATAAATATGTTATTTTATTTACTTTCTTCGTATTCCATCAATGGCAAGTAATTTGCAGGTTTGCAATAGTGTGCAAGGCCCATGGTCATATTTGTGAAAATTTTCATTGAAGGTTTGTCCTTAGGTCTTAAAAATAATCGGGCAATTGACAAATTAATTACTGCTTTATAAAACATCGTATGAAGATCTGATTTAGTTTTCAGACAGATTGCCCTAAAAATGAAGCAGCAGCAAAGGAAGGATAGAGCAGCTGTACGTGGCACTTGGTCTTGTCAATAGAATATATAAATACATTCTATATAGATTACAATGTGACAGATAAACAAACAAGTTACCCTTCTTGGTTATTTCCAAAAGATAAATAGTGGAGATCAACATAAAAACTATATTCCTTTATCAGTCCAAATATTTTATGTCATGCCTTTTGCCGTTTTCTTAACTTTCTCCCTGGCTGAATCAACAATCGATTATAGCAGATAGGAGTGAAAATATTATAAAACAGCTTGCAGAGTGTGGGGGGCAGAGTGTGGCTCAGTGGGTTAAGCCTCTGTGCCTGTAATTGGAAGGTTGCCTGTTCAAGCCCAGCCTCCGCACATCTGTGAGGCCCTTGAGCAAATCCCTTATCCCCCAGCTCCCTGGGCGCCACACGAGCTGGCTGCCCTTGGAGAGCAAGGTTGGGGAAGGTGAGAAGAGAATTTCCCCATGGGGATCAATAAAGTATCAATTATTATTATTATTAACAGTTAATCCTGAACTGTCTCTTTCAAATGAGGTATTGCTTGTGTCTGTGTAAGTGCCATATTAGTAAAGCAAAATAGGCTAAATTAACCTGGATTGATGATTGATTTGTTAAATGCATTGATATGCAGTCACAGCTGGATGTTTTCAGAACCTGGAAATGACAGATTGTACATCTTCAGTATAAGTTAGTTTCATGTGTCCCACTCATAAATGCACTGTTCCAAAATAATGATAAAGGCCTGTCTCTCTGTCTCGTGTGTCGCCCTCAGACGGCTAGCCTGCTCTTCCAGTTCAGGCAGAAGTGGCAGTGTCTGTTCCTACGGCGGATCCGTTCCCCCTCCAAGCCCTGGTCCCTGGCGGATGAGGCGACTCTGAAGGCACTGGTGTCAGTCCTGAGTATGGAGGAGCTGGCAGCTGGTCTGCAGCAGCCGGCTGGCATTGGCCAGAGACCCCGGCCAATATGCCCAGAGGAATCGCCCCAGTCACCCTCCTGGAGAAGCAGCAGCCTTAAGGGCCCAGCTGAGACTGAGCTGACAGACGTCTCAACCGTGTCAGAAAGGTGTGAGCCAAACCCAGTCCATCCACACACTTTGTTTCTTATATCTGCATGGAATTAGTGAATGAAGAATTTAACTCTGTGTAACAGTGTATGGAGAGAGAAATCTACTGGCATTAACTCTTTTTAAAATACATATTTGTATCTTGACATTTGTTAAACATGTCCCAACATACCAGATTTGCTTGGTGCTAGTAATCTAATCGTAAATTATACAATTAGACATTGTAGGAAGTGTCAGGCTGCATTCTTTCATACACATCACTGTAAGTCACAAAATGCTGATTTTAAGTACTTTTTTTGTTTGAATTTCAAATACTGCAACAGCCTATGAAATTTCAGAACTGGGTGACTTGTGGTATTCCCAAATGAATTGACAGTACAACCATTGTCCGTGCATTACAGCTGTTTGTTTGTAATGTTTCTGCGATTATCCATAATCCTCAGCACACTGACTTCCTGTGGCACTCTGTTTGTAGTGTCTGTAAGACACCCCCACCCCCTGGTGGCTTGATGGTTAAAGCACACAAGGAGAAGGGGGCTTCACATCCCAAGCGACTTGGTGATGACCGCCTGCCTCAGTCTGGGGGCAGGAATCTCAGCTGCTCCAGTCCCTCTGCCAGCCTCTCATCCCACCATCTGTCAGTGAAGGTGGGAACTCCTGCATTCATGAACGCACTGAGGATCTGTTGTTTTTCATTGTCCTAGTGATTTATTTCCAAAATCTGTTGACCCCATTTAGCTGCATAGTAGTGCTGGCTGATCATTCAACACAGTCCATTTTTTTGTAGTTTTCTTTATTCATGCTGCTGCTAAATTTGAATATTGATTAACTTCAAATATCAGCCAGGTCTGATACATTGAACCAATGCTGATTTTTAATGAATATCGGCAAATACCAATATATTGTGAGCTGTGTTTAAAGTGGTACCTAAACTGATAAACAGGTGGACTGCTGAACAGATGTTATGACAGTTCTTAAATTGCACCAAATTTGCCCCCCCTTTATTCCTGAACTGGAATGGATGATTTTAGTTTACTTGGAAAGATTTTTAGTTTGCATAACTTGTTGCACTTTGACAACATTATTTTGATGCCATTTGTTTACTTTTTGGTATTTAATCATTCTATTTCTTTTTATTTTTTATTAATTAATAAAAAAATTATTCAACAAATTCAACTACCCAAAATAATAATCGCCAGACTAATAGACACAAAAATAGTCAGACGCAGTCCTACTTTGTAGGTGCCCTTTTCATTTATGCTGTCAAAATATATGATCCAGACTTTCTCAAACAGCTGTGCCTTATAGGTAAAGGCAGACTTTCCATTATTTGTAACCTTTGTTGTTGTCTATAGGGTTTATATAGGGATATTTTGTACTCTAATGTGATGCTGTTTATCCCAAGTCACCCTCCCCTAGGCCCAGCACCCATGTGTGCTACTTCATCATGAAAAGCAGCAACCTGCGCAACATCGAGCTTTCCCAGCAAAGAGGCATCTGGTCCACCACACCCAGTAATGAGTTCAAACTCAACCGTGCCTTTGAGGACAGCAAAGTTGTCTTCCTCATCTTCTCGGTGCAGGGCTCGGGTCAATTTCAGGTACCCTGGCTGTCAACTTTCAGTACGAGTCCAGACATTCGCAGTTTAGCTTGCGTTTATTTCCAGCAAGTTACCAAGATTTCATTAATTCGATGACCTTGTTAACAATACGAAGCTTTTTGCAAAAATGCATAATGCCTTATTGACGGGTGACTATGCTGAATGCTTCAGACTACAGTGGTATATGAGAATGAGCTTGCATTGTTTATCACTGATGATTTGAAGAGTACATCTGCCTTATGATGCTGATAAATCTATTATCTCCTGACTTGCCAGGGGTATGCCCGCATGTCCTCAGCTATTGGACTTGAGCGTTGCCAGGACTGGGGCTCAGCTGGACTTGGGGGGGTTTTCAGAGTGGAGTGGGTCCGTAAGGATAGGCTTCCTTTCCAGCTGGCACAGCAGCTGGTCAACCCCTGGAATGACAACAAGAAGGTACAGATCAGCCGAGATGGACAGGTGGGTTTCTCCATATTCTGGGCCATGTTTTGTGAATGTTTGGGGAAACCTTGCACTTCGGAATGCATGCAAGAGTCAAGGAAATTGTTACAGGGAAAATTTTAATATTTCACATATTCATTAACAGTCAAGGCCGTGAGCAAAAAATGCTTAATTTTACAATATTATGCAGGAATTGGAGCCACAAGTTGGAGGCCAGCTGCTACAACTATGGGAGAAAATCTAAGCCACACAGCAATGTCTACATGTACAGCACCTGAGTGTGGAATCACTTGCACACCTACCTAAAGTTAGGGCCACTTGGCACCCACTGGGGGCTTGGCAGGCATGTAGAGAATGCACATATAAATGTATCAGAACGTATCATATTCTCCAATTAATATATTGATTTTCTGCTAATTAAAATGTATTATCTAAAATGTAAGCTGTACACCACATGTAAGATTATGCAAGAAATTATTGCATCTTTTTGCCCTTAACACTGACTCAAGTCCGTGTTCTCGTCAAATGAAGCCTCTAATGAAGATGTATGTAGCATTTGATTAATCTGATTGGAGTTGTAATTAAACTCCAGAAAATATTCAGTAAACAAACTATGAAGTTTTCTTATGAAGTTTTGCTCTAGCTTTATAAAAGTTACATGTTTACATTTCATTATCACCTTTAAAACTTGTTTCCTGAGCTTCATGTGGAATTCAGTTTTGTTTTTCTTTCTTACTTGAAACTTTTGAATTGAGCAGATGTAACAGTTTGTATTCTTATACTCCAGGGGTCTACAACTCCAGTCCTGGAGAGCTACTACCCAGGAGGTTTTCTGTCCTACCTGGCTTCTGATGAGCCACAGCTGTTCCTGGGATTTACCTGAGAACAGCTGTGGCTCATCAGAAGCCCAGTAGGACAGAAAACCGCCTGGGTAGTAGCTCTCCAGGACCAGAGTTGGAGACCCCTGTTATACTCTGTACAGGACAATAGGAAGTAGATAATTTTAGAATTGTATTGTGTTTTCGTAAAATTTGTGTGCTGAGTTAAGTTTATGCCCAGTAAAAGCACATCTCATTTGTTAGAAACTGGATGTATGCGTTTCTCAATTTGTTCTCATTGAGTTCTGACTAAACGTAATGGGCTTATTTCTAATATTAAAAATAGATCCCATGTCCATTTGTTTTATGCTTGGGTTTTTGTTCATGCACTGCTTGCAGCCTGTTCAGTACAGTGTGTTAAGTACAGTGTACTGCAATGATTGAGAAAATATAAAGCAGTATAATTGATTTTTTTAATATACTATTGAATGTTTTACAGTTTACCAAATGTTAATGTCAACTCCTTTAATCTTTTTGGAAAACTTGCTGTATTTTGATTTTAAGTGAGAAACTAATTTTTAGTTTATTAAAATGCCTAAACATTTTAACATTGGCTTCCTTCTAAGTTTTTGTGTACATAAGTGTTCTTTTAATTCTTATTTTGAAAATATTTTGATTTAATAATGACCGCTGCCCTTTTCTTGTTTACTTAATTGTATTGGTACATTGTATTTATGAATTAAAGAATTTGAATCAAAGAACTAGTGGCATTGCTGCTTCATCATCCTGTCATTAATGCTTGTTCTGGCAAGGAGATCATTTATCTTTAGGTTCATTCCTGTATAACAAATCCTTTAAATACAGATGGAGATCTGGAAAGATCCTGCAGTAACATTCAAAATATCACCAGATTTCGAATTTTATCATGGCAAAGGTTACGTTTTACATGCCTAATGCTTATTTGCATTATATAAGGTCAGGGTTTATTTACGTATTTGTGTACTTTACAAAGTAGGGAAATGTGCAGGATGAATTCATAATTGCTCGCTTATAAGCATTTTCATACTTGTAAACCCCTTGTTAATAGCAAAATGAAAATTTAAGAGGGCGGTTTATTGAATTTACTCAAGATGAATTCAGGGGTTCATTATTACATACTTGTATCTTTTATTCACCTTTGAGAGTTTCCCAATCCTGACAACCACAGTGAATGGTTGTTTTTCCCCCAATTGGAATCTGTTGATTTCATGAATTATTCAGTTATAATCATATTTGAAGATATACCTTTCTGTTCAACCAAATTAATGTTGTCAACACTTAAATGTCAGGATTTTATATAGTTATATAATAAAATGCCAAACAAAATTGCGTTTGTTAAAGATGGATAACTTTAGCATACTTTTTCCAAACAAAAAATTTGACAAAGATTTTGATGAGGTTGTAAATTGCAAAACGATAGACTTACTGTACTGTTCAAAATTAAGAATTTTCTTGACATCTATTCTGGTTCTCAGACTTCATGGAAAATGGACTGATGAACTGTAGCTGTGGGAAGCTGATCTGTTGGACAGATTTGCTGCCTCTGCGCAGACAGATGATGCCTGTTCTCAGGACTAACTTTTCACTTAACCATTTTTTTGCAATTACTTTCAAAGCACTGCTGAAAGAAATTATAGGGCTACATGATTTCACACCACTATGATTTGCTTTAAAAGTGTGCTTCTCGTGATTATGCAGCATTTATGCAGATTATTAACTTTTGGGCCTAACAATACGGCTTTTATTAGTATTTTAGGCATACTACTAATCTGCTTACTAAATTGTGGGTGTGAGTAAAAGCCCGTGTAGTATCAAAGACCCAATGTCCAGACATAAGCCCGTATTCTGAAGCCATGGTGATTATTGCGCATTCACCATATAATCACGATGTGACATCTTGCAGGCCTAGTGGGTTTATGAGGCAATTATCTTTAAGGACACACAGGTGTTCTTCCCGCAGATGTTGTTTATCATAAATTATAATTTACAACCTAAACAAATATCACTGTTAAATGTTTTGCTTTAGAAGTGTGCTTAAGGTCTTTAACACAGATGCAATAAAATTCGGACAATTTTAAGCAAGGCTTTAATGTCCAAATACTTTTTGGGGCCACTATACATCAAGTGCCAACTTGATATTTGGATTCTGATTTATTCTTAACAAATGGTCCATAGACAGAAGGCAGCAGGATAGCTTCTGTAGTTGAACACCGGTAATTCCCAGTTCACTTTAATAAGAACAAATATATACCCACTGTCCTATTTGTCCACCATCAAAAATATACATCATTATATAAAAAAAAAACACAAAGAATGTGCAAAATGATTTGACTTTGCATACAAAATGATTCAGAATCCCAGGTATTTCTCAGTCATTTCAAGCTGGTCTCGCGTTGTGCATGACCTTACCCCACAGGCTGGCCAGCTCCTCACCCTTGCATGGTGAAGATTTTCCTCCGCAGATAAGCCAGCTTCTCAGCGCGGGGCTGGCGCAGCAGGGGCATCCACTCCCACGGTGGCAGATCTACAACCCTGTAGCCAACCAGGGCCAGCTGCCTTCTTTTAAGCACCTGCAGACCAAGCAGCTGCTGAGACTGATAGCAAAAATGGTTTTTAGTAGACACCTGAACTGCTATGAACTGGGCTGTTCCACCAGTCGACACCTGGGGGCAGACAGGGTTTGAGGCTGGACATCTGAGGGCCTCCAGGACACTGCTGGTGAGGGTAACCCCACTTGTAAACATCCTCTCATCATCTTCTTGCTCCTTCTTTAGCTGGACTCTGCACGGCTTAGATTGAAGAGGCTTCCCATTATGTGGCACTCCTAGACTCCTTGAGCTTGTCAGCTGGGCCAGCAAGTCTTCTGTGATCATAACCCCAGTGTGGTCCCCCTCCCAAAATGGTGGTCTGGATGACGCTCTCTTCCCACTGTTAGCATTACATTCAGGCTCAGAGAGGAGAGGCACGGGGCACCCTTCACTGTCCAGGCGCAACTCCAGGTCAATTGAGCGCGTGTGTGGCAAGATCATGTGCTTGTGCACAAAGGCCTCTCCACCCAGAAGCTCCTGCAACAGTTCTTCTGCCTCCAAAACCTCTGTCTTCAGGCATACATCCTGCTGGGCGAAGGTCCACAGCTGCTGCTGTATCTGCTCAGTCAGGGCTGGGCTGATCCTGGGGCCTTTCCAGTTAGGAACCTCTATACCTACAGATGCATCCAGGGTGAAAAGGTCCTTTTTCAAGTCCAGGTGCTGAGATCCAATTGCTAGTGTGACAAAATCTTCACTCAAGGCGAGGTTTAGAAGATCCTGAGGGTACAGGCCTAGGAAGGCCAGGCCAAGGAGCCCAGTCAGCAAATGTTGAGGGAACTGCTGTAGTTCTGCCTCTTTCATGCGCATAGCCTGGGTGAGGCAGGGATACAGCTGTGGGACTTCACTAGGGGGAAAGCCCAGCATGCCAAAAGCCCACAATAGCTTTCCAGCATCCTTGCTCCTGCAGAGAGGTGTAAGTGGTGGCAGACACTGAGCCACAGCTAAGAGGATACGATCATCTCTGAAGTGCAGTGAAGAGCAAGCAAGGGCCACATGCATGAGGCCCTGGATTCCCATCCGAGGAGCACGGCGTGGAATCTCACACCTCAGGGCCCAAAGCAACCCACGGTGGTCCATGTGATTGAAACGCAGTAGCTTGAGGATGTTGACCAGAGCGTAATCGCTCAAATCCTCCACTAGATGGTGCGCCCGATCGGCGAGCTTGCGTGCCATCCCTGCAGAGAGGTTGCTCTGGGATTTGAAGAAGGCAAGACTGACGGTGCCCACTTCCTCTGGCAACAGAAGGTTCAGGTGTTTTAACAGCAACAGCTCCAAGGATGGGAGTAGCGCAGGGGGGCATCTCCGGCCCTCTCCCATTATATACAGTAGCTGAACTAACTCTGGCAACCCAAGCTGGCCCAAGTCCCGTGCAGCACAGGTGTACACCAGCTCCAGGTAATGTGGCACCTGCCGACCCAGGCAGCGCCAGAGATCGGCAGCAAGCAGCAGCTGTCGGAATTCCATGTCTTCCACGCGGCAGCTGAATTCCTCCTCATACAGCGTGAGGATGCTGTGGCTGGCCGGTATATTCAGCCGCACGAAAGCACGCAGGACCTCTAGAAGTTGAACGTGGGAGAAGTGGCGTAAGCTCTCGACACTGTACCGTAACAGCATAGAGAAGCGCGTGTCAGGGTGTATCAGAGACTGCTGCTCAGGACTGACGCCACCCAAATCGCTCAGGAAACAAACAATGTCGGCAGACCTTAAACTGCCCTTCAATTCAGTCACATCACGAAGAATTTCGATGGCCTTGCTGATAGCGATGGAAGGAGGTGTCAGTGACAGGTCATGGCTCATGGTGCGGTATTCTGGACGACACCTCTGGAAAGCACGTGGGTCAACAATGACATCTGGAGGCAGGTTTATGTTAGCTGCGGGTTGTTCTGCTACTTTTGACCCATCCCCCCGGTGGAAGGCAAAATCCAGAAGAGTGTTCTTGGAACTAGAGAGGTGGCGAGAGGAGCGGACAGTGTAAGGATTGTTTCTCTGTCGGAAGGGAGACACAAACGTGCCGGGTGTTAGCTCCTCGTCCATATGAGTCCCCGCCAAGACAGCCGAGTCAGGGTGAAGCCGGTGATATGCAGATGGATTGTATCGCACCCTGTATTCCCACACGCCAGGCCCTTCTTGGGGCAATACTCCTCCTCCTTCTTGCTTCTCCTCTTCCTTCTTTTGCAAATCATGGTCTCTGTGTAAGAAGCGGGCCTTCAAAATCTCCCTCCTGGAGGCTGGTGGAGGCCGGAGCAGACGGCGCACATTCCAGCACAGACTCACAGACATTTATCCCCAGTGCTGCAAGACACAAGATTGTCTGTAACATCAGTGACATACAGGGATAAAACTCAAATGCCCTACACATTTAAACTAATTATGTAGTGCACATATGTCAAACTCAGGGCCACATTCTGCCCGCAGGACAACTGTTTATGGCCTGTGAAATTATTTTAATATTCTATTTAAATAGCCAGGGAATAGTGGTGTAATGGTACACAAATGCCAGGTTTGGTACAATGGTACAAACTCAGTTTTGGGTTCATGATTCAGCACAATTTCGGTACAGCAGTAAAAACTAAATCTGTTATGAAATCATTTATTACTAAATCTGCAAACATAAATACAATTAGGAAAAACTGTAAACCAATAGCAATGTGTCTGACATTGACATATCTGAATAACGAAACTTAGACTGCACAATAACAGTCATAACTAAACCCTGTGTTCACTGCTACTGAGCATGGTCGCACATCTGTACTGATAAACACTCTTTTTTTTTTAAGCCTGGTCCAAATTTCCTGACAAAAGCACCTTAAATGCCTTGGAGAGACTAACTTGCAGAGGCAGCACACTCGATGCATCTCATGCAACCTAATTCTACATCTTCAGACAGGTTTTTATATATCACTGTTTTACTTGAAAAGAGAATTTTCTAGAAAAATGTTTACTACAAAGTTTACGTTTGTAAATTTTATTTACATATAGTTATTATGTATTTATTAACTAAAGAAATAAGTTTTAGTTGCCCTGCAAATTCATTTGTGGTTTTTAATATGGACCTTTCAATGACTGAGTCTCACACCCTGGATTTAGTGTTCATTTATAATAATTTTACACACACACACACACACATTCAAGGGACATGTTCTTTGATATCCTACACATGCGTAACACCCCATGAGTATGGTAAGGTGTCACCAACCTACGTAACTGCATGTTACAGGACTTGAGGAAGAACCACGCACATCAGGCAAACATGCAACTCTACAACATAATAAACCTAGACCACTCCACGTTTTTACTTAAGCTGATAGGCTAACCATAGCTTAATTAATTTAATTAAATGGAAAATGGATGGATGCACAGTTAATTTAAAAATGAACTAACATGTCAGCATCCTGCCTAGTACTTTCGAGAACAGGTTATAGGCACACGGCGACCCTGTACGGATAAGCAGTTAAAGAACACAGATGAACGGTAAATATACAGCTACTTACAAGATATTCGTTATTCCACTGACAATCATTTAGCGGAATTTCACTAGGTTAGCGAGGACGGCTACTTTTCGGTAAGAAAAGGTCATTGGCCACATTGCCGAGATACGGTACTGTATGGTACGGTAGCCTGGAAAGGACAAACAGAGCTGTGCGTGACTTGCGCTTTCGACACTTCAGTCTCCGTTTTGTGTAGTAGTTCCATGCCCCGATTGAGACATAGTTTGTTATGGTTGTTTTTAATATAACAGCTTTAGAAAGGAAAGTTTTAAATGTCTAAAATTTAGGAATATAATGTTTTGTTTGACACTGTAAATTATAATCAGTCAGAAAAATATTTTAACGGTCGGCTTCTCGAAAGTAATAAAAGTATAATAAACTCTTGGGAATTTCATTTGGCGTATTTTCTTGTGTCATGTTTTGTAATTTCTTACACTATAGTACACGTTTGCTATATAGTATGGATGAAGTCGAAACATTAATAGCTTTCCGGGCTGCCGGAATTCCACCTTTCATATATTTACAATTTTTACAGTGGTAAACCGTGTACTGGAAACAGTGGTGTTACCAGGATGCTATCCCAGGGTGAAGATTCAGCATGTTCGCTGGACTTGGTAAAACTTGTCTAGGGAGCAGGAGGGCCGTCCTGGGGGAGAAAGGTAGGACGATTCCAAGGGGCTCTGAGTGACAGGGGTCCGAATAAATTTAAAAACATACTTTTATATCCTTTTATTAGACAGTCATTAAAGTTACATTTTGCAGAACACTTTACTTACGTATTTTACATGTAAATAACTATCTCAATTTGCTTTTTTTTAATTTTTGGCAAAAATAAGCAAACCAGACACCCTCTGTAACCCACCTTTGTTTTGGCTGAAATTATTCAGCCTCACGGCACGCTGGTTACCTAAAATTTGCTAACCAGCCTATGACGGAAGAAGTCACGTGCATAAATTGCAGAAATTAAAATCTCATTTTCAGAAAATAAGTCAGAGAAATGAGAGGGTGGCAATTGCTCACTCGGGTTTTCGTAGTGAACGGTCCCTTTACATTTCTAATTCTATAGCTAATGTTCATGGGTAACCCGTGTGCCCTACCGGCTTTCGCGCTCTACCACTGGGTGGCGCGTAAAGAAATGCCCGTCCCCGTGACACGTGCATTTTATAGTGTCACATGTTCAATCACCTCATTCTTTGACTTTGAAATAAATAAGGGGGGCATTGAGAATAAAGTTAAAGGAGATTTTGAAGTAACATTGTTATTATGTGGACTGATCCGGTGGAGCACGCATTAAAATGTGATCTAAGGCAGTAGAGCACACGCTGAAGTGGCACGTTTGTAAAATTAGCTTGCTAGCCCAGCAAATATTTATATAATAACATGCGCTTACTAACTCATAGTTTTCTCAGTATAGAAACTTGCAATCTGCTGCTTCACTCTAAATTCATCTTGAATTTGGAGAAAGCTATCTAATTCTGTCAGATTTAAGGTATCCGAGCTAAAAAAGACTTTATCTTAGTTCACTTACATTTAGGCCAGACTGCCTTAATACCAACAAGTTGTCTGGGAGATTCAGGGGTCCCTTGAATACAAAAAAAGTAATGTACATGCGTGGGGAAACATATGTCCACTCGTAAATTCTACTGTGTGTAGTTGTTCGTTTGTTTGTTTGTTTAAAGGTAATAATTTAATGTAGTGGGCCAATGTTATGAGTCCATTAATTGAGTTAATATGATTTTTCAGTATCTGTGATAATAATATTGCAACGTTATTAACCTGGCTTTTGTGTTTTCAGCGCAATACTGATTTGTCTCATTAAATACATGATTATGAGAGATTTACTGAGTAAAATTGCGTGCAGTACACCTGCATCCAGTTTCCAAATGTGTAGGTCACATACATAGTTTTACTGGCTATCTGGCATACCGGGCCTTCTTTGGGGATTTATTGGGCCCAAAAAAATTTTGTATAGTAACTTTTTGTTAAGAATTATATATTGATCATCACAATTTTCAATTCTTAAATATACTGCATTATATTTACTGTTCTTATGTTATTGTAAAGAAGCAATGTTGGCTGGTAGGAACAAGACTTTAGCACTGATTTGCTGCCTGATAGGCAAGGTTCCTTTGGAGGAACTGGGTGTCCATAAAAAAGTGTGTGTGTATGTACATATGTATGGTCAAGCTTAGGGCTGGATATTGGTTTAGGATGTCATAGTTAGAATTTGGGTTATGCCCATAGAAATGAATTGAGTCCCCATAAAGACAAGGATAGCAGAGCTGTGTGTGTGTGTGTGTGGGCATCTGAGTGACGTGATGGTGGTCATCTGCTTTTACAAGTGTAGTAGCATTTTATTCTCTCAAACACTACGAGAGTTACATGTATAACGATAATGTTAAAAAAGACATGTTTTGTATGTTTGGTTCATTAGTAGAATTGAAAGTTCTATATATTAATAAAATTAAAAAAATACAAATTAAAGTGTGTCATTTCACAATACCAATATTAAATTATTCACACACAGTAGCATTACTGGAATAAACATGTACTCATTAATAACAATGCTATTTACAACCAAATACACTGCCTTTCAGGTTTGTACCAAGAACACAGCAGGACACAGCAGATTTACATAGCAGCAAGTCTGGCCCATATTACTGAAAAAGGGACAGAATCAGTAATCTGTATCTCATCCTGTGGCTATATCTCTCTTTCAGTCTCTTATTCTATTTTTAGTACTTGAGAAAGCAAAACTTTAATTTAAATTGATGTACTTCACACTCATCACTGTAATGTTCATGTATGTTATTAAGAATTTATGGCCATGCATTGTCATCAGTCACGTTCAGTTTATCAGTCATCCTGAGTTGTTGTCTTCCAGTTCTTTTAAAATATCCCTCTTTATTTGTTGTTCACGTCTCTTCTAATGCCCTTAGCCCTGTCCCCTCCCCCAACCGCAGTGGCCCACAATCCTCACCTCCGCTTCAGCTGCACTGTCTCGCATTCAATGGTGCTTAGCATCCACTCACAACCTTGCTTTCAAGACACACTACTGTACTGTTCTTTTATGTGTCGCTGTATAGCACAGTTGATAGTTTGTATTGTGGAACAACATTCAAACATGTTCTTCTCTAGTATCCCTTGATTCATTTAATCATTTAAGCAACTATTAAGATTAAGATTTTATGTCAGCATCCTACCTGCTGAGAGTTTTTAACTGACAGTTCTGACAAAGTTGGGTCCCACAGTATCCTAGACACCTTCTATGTTTAGCCTTTACCCACTAAAGCTCTACGACTTTGCATCCATAAACTCAAGTGGTCATATAATATTCCCATGGATTAGTTTCATCCAGTCTAAGATCGTGATGCAATCCTAATTTACTTTCATTCTAGACTGATTGTGAAAGTTAGCAAACCTGTCACTATAACTACAGAGCATACAATATCTGGGTCTTCTTGGGATAGGATTTTCCTCCTCTGGTATTTTGGTTGCTTCACTGGCATTGTTACCATCATACAGTTTGACCTGCTTTATGACTGTGAAAGATGTTCAATGGAGTATCTGTCTCCAAGTCAATGACACACACTGAATCACTGAAGGCCAGTGGAGAAATTAAACAGATGTGATTATATCAGTGAGATTGTACACAGGTTATGGTGAGATGGTCCTGGAATTTAAGAGTCAAGGTTTATTAAGGTTACCTGTCTGCATGTATCCAAAGCTAGGCCTAGATTTGCATGGGCATTGATGAGATTTTGGTAGATGCTGTTCAGTCATATACCAGTCCAATGGTCCTAATATGCTGGTTAAAATGATTAACATTGGCATCTGGCTTTAAAATATTCAGAACTTCAACAAACACTGACTGAATATGTCCAGTCAGGGAAGAACTTCTGAAGTAAATACAAACAAAAAGCAAGGAATATTAACCCCAACCCACACTGAACAAGCCTTTCATGATTTTGGTTCTCCTGGGGATTTGGTACGGTTATAATGGTTATTGCTCCAATAGGTCGTTACTGGTTCTGTATCCTTTCTCTTCAGAGGAAGATATGGTGGGCTATGGTACTGGGCGGCTGAAGGCCTAGATCTCTGTGGACTCAATCCTCTCCAGGCGAGAAGTAGCTGGCCAAGCGGGGGTGAGCTGGTGCAGCGCAGTGGGCTTAGTGTCACTCGGGGCAGGCGGGCTGCGGAGGGCAGTGGGTGGCTCAGGCGGAGATGGGGAAATGGGTGTGGGTGAGGATCCTCCAGTCCCGAGCTGGCCCACTTGGCGTTCAAGCGCCTGGTTCCTCTGCAGCAGCTCCACGTAGCTGAGCTGCAACTGTGCTTGGTACTGTAGCACACGCTGTTTCTCATCCAGCCAGCTGTGGCGCTCCTGAGCAAAGCTGAGGGCCTGCTGCTCTCGCTGCTGTCGCTCTATACGCAGCGCCCCCTGTAGGCGCTCCAGCTCCCGCTGCAGATCCACGGCCTCCTCCCACTGCCGCTGGGCCTTGGCCTCGTCACTCTGCAGACTCAGGATGGTGTCACCCCCTGAAGAAGGTGGTGGAGGGGCTGCCTCTGTGGGGCTCTGGGTCAAGGGCAGCCCCCCCCAGGCCCTCCCCACCCCTCTGTTCACTTTGCCGAGGGTCCTTTTCAAACCCTCAACCTCTGCTTCGAAGGTACCCAGCTTGTCCCTCAGCTGAGATACCTAGAAAGAGTCAGAAATGCAGTGGCTAAGAGACAGAGAGGAGTGAGGCCAAGAGACTGAAAGGCGTGAGGCTAAGAGACTGAAAGACGTGAGGCTAAGAGACTGAAAGGCGTGAGGCTAAGAGACTCAAAGGCGTGAGGCCGAGAGACTGAAAGGCGTGAGGCTGAGACATAGAGGCATGAGGCTAAGAGACTGAAAGGCGTGAGGCCAAGAGACTGAAAGGCGTGAGGCTGAGAGGCTGAAAGGTGTGAGGCTAGGAGACATAGAGGCGTGAGGCTAAGAGACTGAAAGGCGTGAGGCCAAGAGACAGAAAGGCATGAGGCTAAGAGACTGAAAGGCGTGAGGCCAAGAGACTGAAAGGCGTGAGGCTGAGAGACTGAAAGGCGTGAGGCTAAGAGACATAGAGGCGTGAGGCTAAGAGACTGAAAGGCGTGAGGCCAAGAGACTGAAAGGCGTGAGGCCAAGAGACTGAAAGGCGTGAGGCCAAGAGACTGAAAGGCGTGAGGCTAAGAGACTGAAAGGCGTGAGGCTAATAGACAGAAAGGCGGGAGGCCGAGAGACTGAAAGGCATGAGGCCGAGAGACAGAAAGGCGGGAGGCCGAGAGACAGAAAGGCGGGAGGCCGAGAGACAGAAAGGTGTGAGGCCAAGAGAGTGAAAGGCGGGAGGCCAAGAGACAGAAAGGCGTGAGGCCAAGAGAGTGAAAGGCGTGAGGCCAAGAGAGTGAAAGGCGGGAGGCCAAGAGACAGAAAAGCGGGAGGCCAAGAGACAGAAAGGCGGGAGGCAAAGAGACAGAAAGGCGGGAGGCCAAGAGAGTGAAAGGTGTGAGGCCAAGAGACAGAAAGGCGGGAGGCCGAGAGACTGAAAGGCGGGAGGCCGAGAGACTGAAAGGCGGGAGGCCAAGAGACAGAAAGTCGGGAGGCCAAGAGACAGAAAGGCGGGAGGCCAAGAGACTGAAAGGCGGGAGGCCAAGAGACAGAAAGGCGGGAGGCCAAGAGACTGAAAGGTGGGAGGCCAAGAGACAGAAAGGCGGGAGGCCGAGAGACTGAAAGGCGGGAGGCCGAGAGACTGAAAGGCGGGAGGCTGAGAGACTGAAAGGTGGGAGGCTGAGAGACTGAAAGGTGTGAGGCCAAGAGACAGAAAGTCGGGAGGCTAATAGACAGAAAGGTGTGAGGCCAAGAGAGTGAAAGGCGGGAGGCTAATAGACAGAAAGGTGTGAGGCCAAGAGAGTGAAAGGCGGGAGGCAAAGAGACTGAAAGGTGTGAGGCTAAGAGAGTGAAAGGCGGGAGGCTAATAGACAGAAAGTCGGGAGGCAAAGAGACTGAAAGGTGTGAGGCTGAGAGACTGAAAGGTGGGAGGCCGAGAGACTGAAAGGTGGGAGGCAAAGAGACTGAAAGGTGTGAGGCTAAGAGACTGAAAGGTGGGAGGCCGAGAGACAGAAAGGCGGGAGGCCAAGAGACAGAAAGGCGGGAGGCTAAGAGACAGAAAGGCGGGAGGCAAAGAGACTGAAAGGTGTGAGGCTAAGAGACTGAAAGGTGGGAGGCTAATAGACAGAAAGGTGTGAGGCTAAAAGACTGAAAGGCGTGAGGCTAAGAGACAGGCAAGATAAGCAAGACAAAGCTAATATATTATGATGTAAAAGCGGAACCTTATCTGCTCTGATTGGGGGACACCCACCTCCCTGAGGGTCCTCTGCAGCTCCCCCTCACAGTGCTCCAGCTGCAGGCTCTTACTGCTATAGGAGCCCTTCAGGCTCAGTGCCGTCTCCTCTCTCTCCTTCAGCTGGGCACTCAGCTCCTTCAGCTGGGCTCGTAGGGCCACCGTCTCTCCTGCGCGCTGCGTCACCTCCCCCTGGCTCTCACGCAGCTGCTGCTTCAGCAGGGAGATCTCCCCAACCTTCTGACATACCTGCAAAGAGGCACAATCAGGCACCGTGTTAGCAAATGGTCAGTGCGCCTTTCATCTCAGCACTAAAAGCTTCCGAGATGTTGCAGGGGCTGATTACATCGCAGCGTGTGCCTCCCGCTCACCTCCCACTTGGTCTCCTCTAGCCGAGGCAGGATGTCTGCTTGCTGTTTTCTGTAATCCAGGCACTTCCTCTCCAGCTCCTCCCGGTGGGTCAGCAACGCGGTGATCTCATCCTGCAGCCGCCGCTTGTCCTGCTGCAGTCGGGCGACCTGCGCTTGCAGTGCATGCTGGGAGCGCAGAGCCTTGCGCGACACCTGCTGCAGCCGGCCCGCGTAATTCTGCCTCAGCTCGTCCATCTCACGCTCCCAAACGCGCTGCTTCTCCTCAAATACCTGTGCAATCGCCACCTCACTCTGGTCCAGGTTTCGCCGCATATGGAGTACCTGGGTCAGGCAAGTACAGTCAATAAACCTTAACCCTGTCCCTCACCCAATATGTTATGTGTTGGTCCCTAATTAGTTAAGATGTCCTCTCATACTACTTCAGTTTCATTACTCATTACTCAAAACTATCATACGGAATACTGTGGTAACAATGCAACAGCTTGGGGTTCGAATCCCTGGAAGTGCACATAAAAAAATTGTAACCCTTTTAAGCCACTTTGGATAAAAGCATGAGTTAAAAGTAATTGTTTTTATTGCTAGCTAATTTCTTGGTTCTATATTTTAACTTTATTGCTAAATCAAAAGAGGACATGAAAGTTTGACCTTAGTCCTTTATACTCATAGTGTCCATAATAATTAAATAGCATGATTGTGCGTTCAGTGAGCAACACATAAAGCCTTGCTGCTATAGTGGAGTAACTATGCTTCCCAAAACTCCCCATCAGCTGTCACCTCCTGCTCTCTCTCCCACAGGCGGTCCTCCAGGTCCTGGATGATGTCATCACAGGGCGGGGATGTCTGCAGGGGGAGTGGCCTGTCGCCGGGGCGACTGAGGCGCTGGCAGCAGGAGGAGGAGGATCGCCCGCTGTCAGAGGCAGTGAGGCCATTCTGGGCGGCTGTGCCTAGCTTGTTGATGTGGCTGGTGGAGGCACTGAGGGGTCCGAGCGTGTGGGGAGGCCCGCAGCTGGAAGTTGAGCCTGCATAGGTAGGCAGGCTGGTCAGTGAGTTCCTGCCCGAGTCCGACAGCCCACTCTGACCGGTACTGTTCTCAGCCTCACCACTAGGGCTCTCCTGCTCCCTCTGCCTCCCCGGCACACAGAGGGCCCCACCTGAAACCTCACCGCGCCCCCCTCCTGCTCCCCCTGCAGGTGGAGCAGATAACAGATTCTGCATGGAGTGGAAGCTTCTGGGTACCACTGGTTTAAAGGCAGAGGGCCGGACTGGACCATCAGCACTCTGAGGGAGAGATGCAGAAAAGGGGACAAGTGATGTAACGATGAGAGGAGGCAGTACATGCATCCACCTGGCCTGCATGCACTGCCAGCAAAGCCCTGCCCTAAGCCCTGCCCTAAGCCTTAACCCTAAGCCCTGCCCTAAGCCCTGCCCTAAGCCCTAACCCTAAGCCCTGCCCTAAGCCCTAACCCTAAGCCCTGCCCTAAGCCCTGCCCTAAGACCTAACCCTAAGCCCTGCCCTAAGCCCTGCGTGATCGAGGATAAATTCCGGGCTGGGTAAGTGTTACAAAGTAACAAAACTTAGCAAAGTCAGTATCATGTCATAGTGACCCTCCCTCCCTATTTGTTTTTTTACTACATTGGGAAATGCTTCTGTGTGTTCTTCCATACACACACATATACACACATAGGCATGACTACACACTGATATATAAATAGGCATCTTAGTACCTGCTCTTGTTTGCTAGACACGGGCTGGATTCTTGGCCTGTTATTGTTGTTTTCCGGCTTGCTCCGGCTCTCTCTGCAATGGGCCCCTGGCTGGCTAGTGTTTTTCTTGTTCTTCAGCACCACACTATTCCCACAGATATCCAGGCCTCCTCTGCGCATGGCCCCATTCATAAACATGCTGTTGGTCACCAGCTGGCTGCCACTGGAGACCGTACAGTCACTGCTGGAGGCGGCGTGGTCATCTTTGGAGGCCGAGCGATCGCTGTTTGCTGTGTGGCTCTCGCAGGCGTTTGTAGATGTACGTTCAGTGCTGTCAGGGATAGCAAGGGCCTGGGGTCTCTCCACACTGCAGCCACGCTCTCTAGGAGCCTGCTGGGTGTGACACGGGCCCCGTGGAGGACTGTTCTGGGTTCGCGTCCCCACACTCCTTAGGGCAAACTCTTGCTGGCCAGACACCCCACTACCCACACTCCCCATGGCAGTAAGGCCTGCCCCCTCAGGCTGGTGCCCGCAATCCACACACTCCATGGCGGGGAGGGGGTCTGGGCCAAACAACAGGCACACACACTGCAGGCAGGGAATGAAACAGAAGGTCATCTCAGGAGTCAGGAAAACACTAACTCAGATCTAGAGACCTATAGAGCATTCATAGTATATGAACAAGCAAAATGCATTCAAATAGCAGCAGAGCATCTAAAATAAATTATTATAGAGTTTCATGACCATTACTAATTATATATCCATTATATATATATATATATATATATATATATATATATATATATCAGGCTGAATAGGCTAAATAGAAAGCCATCGCTCTCTCTCCTAATTACTTCTTGAATGCAACAATTTTTCATACATTAAAACAGAAGACAATTTGAATAAACCATTATAATCAGTCTCGTACTGATTGACAATAATCAAGCTCAATTGTAAAATGGCATTACAGTGTAATAGAAGCACACACAATTCTTGCAGTAACACAGTTTGTTCAGTAGGGGGCAGCCCCCTCTATGAAGCCAGACAGGCACGTGCTGACACCCCCCTCACTGCCACAGTCAGTCACTCATACGCATTACATCATCGCCCCCGTGGTCCTCATCATGCACTCACGGACATGCACACAGAAATGTTCACTTTCTCTTTTCAGATGCTTGGTAATGTAATCAGTCTTTGTTAAGCATTACGTTTTCATTTACACTCTGATAGATGTAGGGATGTACCTAGGAATTCTAGGCCCCCTGCCCAATTTTACATATTATTTTACTTATGCAAGGACCCCTGCCAAGTGCTGGTCCCCCTGAATCAACCAGGATATCTGGGCCCCTCCTACCACTGGACACATACCTGCAGATCTGCAGACCATTCCTCTCTGGAGTAGGTGTATTGTAAAACTCATCCATGTCACTTTTAATGCAACACACTTTTTTCCATATCATAAACACATATACATATATAATAAATGTAACTACACTTCTATGTGATGGGTGTTCAGTTGTTAAAATGCATCACTGTTTTTGTTGCTCTGCTGTTAGTCTGGGATTATCCAGTGGACTCACATAATGAACTGGTCACATCGTAACAGGAATGGGTTTGTGTAAAATGCTTTTTAAAATGACAGCTGGAGGTTATCAGGTAACGAGAGGACCCTCCTAACTATATTTACTACCCCTGAATAGTAAATCTTTCATTTTCAAACTTATTCTATTCACAGTTTCCCCAGTTTTCACTCAACCTTTTTCATGTCCATATTTTCATCTGAACCATGTACACTGCATTTTATTATTTCTTTACTCTGCCTACTACCAATGTTCTAATTATTCTGTTCACTGGGATCCTTACATATTCCCTTATTAAATCCTTTACATCTCGCTACACAGCATCTCTTGTACATCTTAAGAATACGCGTTTCATTTAAAAAAAATACCCATGCACTCATCACTGTAGTGCTCAAACCCCAGCAATTCACTTTTCCATTCATAAAGCACGATAGGTCATCATGCCAAATCCACAGAAATATACACGTCTGTCTATCTCACAGCTCATTTTGCTATTATCTACGCACGTCATTAACGGTGGGATTACAGCTGTTACAACAGCCAGATGGACTAAAGGACAGGTCGAGAGGCAGCTGATCCTGTGATGCTTCAGTCCGAAAGACGTACAGCATTTTTCGCTCCGAACATATCGATCGTTCACATTGAGGAATAAACACATGAATTATTTCGCTCCGTGTTATGGCATTACATAATGGGTGCCAGCGCTCGACAGCGTTCCCTTGCACTCCCAAGGCTGGATCCATGAGAGAAAGCGAACCTCGGTCACAAACCGCATACACTCCGCATCTTGTTCCAGTCTCCATTCCCACGTCGTCTTTACCTCCAGTGATAAACGCTGACAAATTCGGCACCGATCCCACTAAATTCGCCTTAGATGCATCACCCTGGTCACCCTAATGCTCATGCCTTTCTATATCTCAGTTAAAACATGACGCATTGTTTATTTATCATTAATGCGATGCAAATGCAGGTGAAGGGGAGCTTTTGCTGCGGGTAATTCTGCATGGGAAACCACGGCTCGGTCGCGTCGCACAGCGCTGTCATACTTACTATCAGCAGGTGCACAGTCAGTCCGCGTGCGATTATGAAAATCAGCTTGGGTTTTTTTTCTTCTTTGCCCCCAGCCCCCTCCGGATCGCTTCAGTCGCTTCTCCGCGATATTGCCTGTAGCTGAAATCGGATGATAGAAACTGTATCAGCTGTCTCACACACCCACCTCCGCTCCGCCCACTCCGCCACGCGCGAGCACGCTCCTTCCCCACTCAGGCCCACTGCGCATGCTCCTGCACACAGCCCAGCGGCCCTGGACTGGAAATTAAGTTGAGCAGTTAGGATATATGACGTTATATGTAACGGTCGCCATGACATCTCTCACACAGAGGCTGCATTATTATAAGATCGTGGTTGTGTTGCAGCTGTAGTCAATACTGTTCACGTAATACAATCAGTACTTTTTCTTTGCAACCCAACACCACATTTTATTTATTCTAAAGCAGTCTCCATGTATCTCCACGATAAACACTTCCTTTTACAGTACAAGGAACACATCACCAAACAAGATAGCTAGCAGTGATTGTCCAAAACTGCTGGTAGATATATGTATGTGCAAAAGCAACTCAGAAAAGTCAAACAGAAATCAGTACGTGACCCATTACAAAACCTGCTCTGTGGCTCTGTAAAACTAATCACGCCCAAATACAAAATGTAATACACCTACAATGCATAAGATATAATCTACTCAGAATTGCCACATAACACATGCTTGTGCCTTAACAACAAGCCGTGGCCTTGAGGTTTGTAATGTCCCTTTTATGAAATACTCATCAGAAACCGAAAGGGCTAGACTCAAATGCTTTCAGTTTTGCATTTCCATATGTAGACTGTACACTGAAATATACAACTGAAATATTTATTCATAATGTAACACATAAATGCTTATACACTGGAACATGGTGTGCAGACTGGACAAATTCACATCCTCATACATTACAGCAATGAGGCAGTTGTAAGAGAGAGCAATGATGGCAGATTTCTCATCTCCAGCTTTCCACATCATGTTACGGCACTGACACCTAACACCTTCTTGAGTTTGTGCAACTAGGACAGGGACACATGCAGACAAACACAGACAAACATTCCCACAGGACCTCTACATCCTGCCCCATTCACAAAATCCATGGCGAAGTCACAAATGTGCCCAGGTGACCATTGTGTTCCAATCATGTGACAAATAAGAAAAGCAATTATGAAGTAGGAAAAGAAAAATAGGACATGGCATATTATGCTAATAAAAATACTGACACTTCAGAGTCATGAGAATTCAGCTTGCCAGCACTGTACCTGGAATTCATATTTTATGACATTATGCTGCGTGATATTATTTCAGGAAATACAGTAATCATGTCCTGCTTTGTCAGATGTTATTGTGAATGTTAAGGATAATAGGGGAGTTAAATAATTTCATTTCATTTTGCAGTGATGCTCCCATTTTGTCTTGTGCTATAAACCCAGCACATCGCTCTCCAGCCCCTTCTGATTTGTTTCTGACTTGAACTGTATTTAGAGATATTCACGATATTCATGATAAGTCAATGAATGATCATGTTTTATAATTATGATCTCAGTATGATTTTTTGCCATAATTGAGCAACCTTAGTTAGTAGGCAGGCAAAAAGAAAATGCTAAACTATAAAAGAAAATGTTAGAAACGTGAAGTTTTGCCACACCTGTTAATACATGGGTCCATGCATTTCTCACTTTTGTGGATCAACACATAATTTTCTTTGAAACAATAAATAAACTCATCTCGTCTGGAAATTTGCAACCTTAATCATTAGTGTCATATTGTCAGTATTTCCATATTCTCAGGTCATTGGCTGCAATCTCCAACCCATACGGGACTTGCACGGAGCAAGACTTCATCAGTTGGGCTCAGATGATCATCAGTGACCCCGCTTACCCTGCTCATTAGCTTTTTCCATAGCCTTCCAAGAGAGTGCTTTCAAGCAATAAACACCAGAACCACTAGACACAAAAACAGCTTCTTCCCAAAAGCTGTAGCAGCCGTCAGTCAGTGACCCTCAGCCTACCTCAGAACTGCAATCTTTGCTCCTTTTACACATCAGGTTTTCCTCACTGACACCTTGTCATTACATTATTCTCACTCAGTCGTTTGATCAGTTCATATACTTACAACCCCATTTGCAAAAAAACGTTGGGATGCTGCGTAAAATGTAATAATAACAACAATAAAAACAGAATGTGCTGATTTGCAGATCATATAAACCCATATTTAATTGAAAATAGCCACTTTCATTGCATGTGGAAAATGCACCACATTATGAAAATAGGAAAACACACTACATTAGGAAAGCAGAATTGATCAAGAAATATAAGCAAATGGTTTACAAGCTATTTACTTTGGTTGTCTCAATGTTAATCTCAAATTAATCTGGGTAGGATCCTTCATTAGTTCTGTTGTATTGGAAGTTGATTTCTAGACACAATTTTAGTACCCACATCATTCCTTTGTGGAAATTTAAGCATGTGGAGCCAATCATTGTTTAATGAGAAATGGCTGGGAAAGGGAACGTGGTCTGTAATGCACCTAGTGTTCTTGTCAAATGAAAGCATTTGTCTCAAATATAATTTTACAGTTGACCATAAGCAGTATACTAATAATATTAAGGAAATTCCACAATTAGTACCTATGATGACTTGTAGCGTGGTGCAAAACCATACTGGTAGAGCTCCAAACTGTACTTTCTTGTTAGGTGGTTGTGACCTTATGTAAATGAATCTGCCAAAATCTACAATCCATAAATCCTTAAATGCATAAAATTTTTTAGAGAAGCATTATTACCCGTTATAAGCAATAGAAACTCAATCTGTCATAGTTTTACCTCAGCTCATGTTGTTAAAATTAGAACCTATTTTTTCCAAAAGTCAAGGAGATTCACTTTAAAACTTTAACACAAGACGATTTTATTTCAATAATAACTGTTGCTGTGAAGATATAGAGACAAAAAAGATCTTTTGTCATTTGAGTGCCGGTACAGTAAAGTCCCCCGGGAAGATGAATATTACTGGTTATTCCCTTTGCTTTAAAAGAATTTACAAACATTTATTATTTTTTAAAAGCAGAAAAAAGGCAGTCAAGACAGTTATTACCCTATGAAATGTTTTATCCATAAGGCAAGGTAGGCAAAAACAAAGTCATCTGTTGCAGCATTTCATAGGGAACTAGACAATTATTTTTGACAAAAAGACATAAATAGAATAAAGACAAAGGAGTGGTTTAAAACTTTTCAAGCTTGTGTATCATCATGGGCGTTCTGAAATTCTTGTAGTGCTTGTCTGTATTTGTTTTTTTCTATGTCTGTTTTCACACTGATTTTATTATGTTGGCCTTTTCTGAAAGTTGTTCAATCTGTGATTCATGCCTTGTTTGTTGTAAATTGTGGATATAAATAAAGGTTTAAACCTACTTTGAGCTTTCCGAGCTACCGTAATTGCCGAAGGCATTGCATTATGGGAAAATGAGTCCGACGCAGTTGCACGACCGTGCGTTTGATGGCAGCAATAGCCGCCGTCCAGTTCTAACAAAGTGCAGGAAAAACATTTGACACGGAAAGAACACAAATAAAATAGATCTTTTCTAAAGCAAAAAATACCACATTCTACAAACCGATGACTGAAACAGTGCGTAATCTTAATCTGCTAACTGTTTCCCGATAAAACACAAATTTCTTTGGAAATCCGTAAATTAATGATCGGGTCTTTGGATATGGGAAAGGAAGAAAGGAAGTGATGAAAGAGGAATAGTTACAATGTAAACGGTAATAACAAAGCCGATAACTCAGGCCATTGGATTGTTAGTGCTCCAGAGATGGATGATGACTTTATGTTTATGGATATAATAATCCTACTCAAAATGAATTTCTGTTATCCGAGGTAATCAAGAACATCTGTCAAAGATATCTCACAGAAAGTGTTATAACTGGAGGTGATTTTAGCATGGTATTGGATGGATGGCACGATAAATTTCCGTCCAAATACGGTCCGTGGCACCATAATAACTCAAAGCACAGAGATCTCTGTGCTTTGCCGATTGTAATATTTGCGTCTGTGTCCGCGTTGCTTTTAGTGGCTGTTGTTAATGAGGCTGAAAGTGAAAGGTGATCAATCATCATTGTTAACACACACACCACACAGCGCACAACAACGAAATGTGTCCTCTGCGTTTAACCCATGTGACATTGTGACACAGCAGTGGGCCCAGGGAGTTTATCGAGGGGCCGTGATATATGTACAGAATTTTCTATAAGCGATCAGACCAAAATAAGTGAAGAACTATTTTATTTGCACGACATAAAACACGCGTATTACAGAGCCAGTGAATTGTCCCCATATTTAATAGTGTGCCCGGTTGTGCTATGCAGTGTGTAATGTTTAATGTTGCGTGCGTGTAGTGTGCGAGTGCCCACCGTTCGTATTAGGAGTAAGCGGGGTGCCGGGTACCGGTGGGCAGTGCGAGTGCTTGTGTCTTTGTGCTTTAATCGCCAGCTGGCGGCATAACAAGCGGACCGGGCACGCTAACATAAACCATTTACCGGCCGGCATTAATCCGACCGGCCGCACTGCCGCGCTACAATATAATAGTAATTTCATTTAGCACATAAATAAAAACATTAATGTCATGTTTGACTGTAGAGTTTGCGGATATACGCCGTATTTTACGTCGCTCCTCCTGAGTTAAATTGAGCATTAATTCCCAGTGCGAAGCAAAACCTTTCAAAGCCGAGAAAAAGTCGTAGGTCATCATTGTCCGGTTGTTTTTGTAAGTTTAAGTCCGCTCTTTCCTCTCGAGCCGATGAAATACGAGGCGGTGCCGGAGACGTAGGCGTGCGCATGCGTAGTAGCGGAAGTTACATTTTCGGTAGGGGTTATATTTTCTGCAGTGACAGTTTCTCTCCATTATCATACAGATCTGATTGCAGGCATGACTGCTCCAGTCTCCGGGGACCTAGGTCGAGCGCTGTGTATCATTACCGGCGCTTCGAAGGGCTTTGGCCGGAGTCTTGCTCTACAAGTGTCCGGCTTGCTCAAACCAAATTCTGTTCTTCTCTTGGTGGCCCGATCCGGGGATAAGCTGAATGAGCTCCGGGGAGATCTTGCGAGCTCGGAAGCAGATCGGGCTGGGCTGACTATACGTTGTGTGGTAGCTGATTTAAGTGTGAAAGAAGGTATTGAGGAAACAGTGAGGGCAGCCAGTGAGACGCCTTCTGCAGGTATAGAGCATCTATTACTGATTAACAACGCGGGTGAGTTTCACCAACACCATCCATTTATAGTGTGCAATTACATATGTTTTAAAAAGTCATTGTTTTCTTTATCTGATATTACTTAAGCATTTTTTGTATGCAGTAATTTGCTGCTGTATTAAATCCGAACTGTTGGTGGTATTGTAGCATAATCGCAATGGCCATGGTTATCTCAAGTTTTTTGTTATTGTTTAAAAAAAAACATGTTTTCTACATGCGAATCTTGAGTAAGCCACGAGCAAAACAAGCGCAATACACCATGCATTTTGTAAGAAGCCCTCACCACAACGGAATAGATATACATGCATTAATGATTATAATCGATAAACAGCGTAGAGACATGCCCTGAGACCAAAGGTGAGGTCAGGTTTGGGAAAGTTAGGATGATTCCAAGGGCCTTTGAGTAATATGTAAGGTGTCAACTGGGCATTAAAAGGTCTTAAATGTCTTTAATTCAAATTTAACCAGTTAAGACCTTGATAAAGTCTGATAGCATCCTAAATTTAAGTCTCCTAAGTCCTAATTGACCGTAAACATGCACAGTGCCCCATCCATGGTTTCTCTTACCTTGGTTTCTTGCAGACCCACAGTCTGCAAGTATTAAATGAAAAGTATAGAAAATAATTAGAAGTATAGGAAATAATTGCTAAGTTTTCAGTTACATACCATTATGCATTTTATGCATTTAATTGTCTACATTCCAGCCCATACTGATTACTGCCATTACTGCTGTCACACACCTTTACAGTTATACCTGCCCCTTCTCTTAGTCTCTCCCCCTTACTGGTAGCATCTGCCCTTTGCACAGATGTGTTAAAATATTAAAAATTATTAGATGTCATTTGGACAGATTGTTTCACTGAATGACAAATTCCATTTTGCTGAATGACAAATTTCATGAACATTCATTTCTAACAGGCAGTTGTTTGACCACCTATTATCAACAATGACCTTGACCTTAATGGTTATAAAATCTACAACTTAATGAACACTTTACCGATTGACACTCAAATCTGTCACACATGGTGAAGTTACTTAGAGGTGTCACAAAACACATCTCAATATTTTAGCTGTACTGTTAATGTGATTAATAAATTGTGGATGTAAATAAACCTCCATATAGTGCAGAGAAGCTGGCATCCTGCCGTATGTTTTGCCCATCATCTGAAGCTCTGGTGATTATTGTGCATGCAAGATATAATCGTGATGTGAAATCGCCTATCCCTACTAAATATTGAACTTTCACTGAAAATTAAACAAAAGGTCAGACACGAAAACTCAATGATAATGACTTTACAGTGTTTACTAATGCCAGGGGTGAAAGGTAAAGAAACAAACTGTCAAGTAAAACAATAAACTGTCTACATTATGACATGACTGATTATGAAGATTTTATTTGTTCTTTTGTTCAATATTATTGCTACACTGTCAGAAAGAAAGTATCAATTTGTATCATTGAGGGTACAATTACTTGTCACTGGGGCTGTACCCCAAAGAGTCTGCCAGTTGTACCCTAGTTGTAGGTTAATGTACCATTTAGTCTAATTTGGGGTACATTATTGTTATTTGTACCATGGGGAACCAAAGCGTACCTGGGCTGCACCCTTTTTTTCTGACTGTGTAATCACCATGCTAATACCCGTGATATTCTGTTTTGATGCAATTTGGATGCTAGATACAGTCCTTTGTTGGTGCTGACATATTCCCATCTCCTCCTTGTAATGCAGCTTCTCTTGGCGATGTGTCCCGGCTGGCCACTAGCTTCACAGACCCCAGGGAGGTGGACTCCTACCTCTCTTTAAACGTCAGCTCTGCCCTCAGCCTGACCGCGGGGGTGCTGGGGGCTTTCCCAAAGCGGCCCGGGCTGCGGCGCTCCGTGGTCAACGTCAGCTCGCTGTGCGCCCAGCAGCCTTTCTGCTCCTGGGTGCTGTACTGCACCGGCAAGGCAGCCCGCGACATGATGTTCCAGGTGCTAGCCAAGGAGGAACCGGAGCTTCGCGTGCTCAGCTACGCCCCAGGTACAATAGATACAATACTTCGTTTCACTGTATACTGTGTCCATGGCTGAAATGACAAGAAACCTACATGACTTGACCTATTTCTGAGTAGACTTGGCCTTTCCCTACTTTGCAGGTCCTCTGGACACAGAGATGCAGGTTCAGGCTCGATCTACTTCGCGAGACCCTGACCTGAGGCAGACGCTGAGCGCCCTGCATGCCGAGGGCAAGCTGCTGACGTGCGCAGAGTCTGCTGCCAAGCTGATGAAACTGCTGCTGCAGGATGGATACCAGTCTGGTGCTCACGTTGATTTTTACGACCTGTAGGAAGACGGAAAGGCACAATCCAGATACTGAGAGGGATGCCTATGTATGACCCTCATATGACCTTTCGGATTGTGACCTTTGCATACCTTTGCCACAGCTGTATCTTCCAAGGTCAGGTAATAGTTACTACCGATTTTTTGTGCGTGTGCGTCACAGTTGTTACACTTTTTTGTGACCAAATTGGTTTAAGCAGCATTGGGTACAGATTTCTTGTGATTTCATTTGTTACTTATTTGTTACTTGCAACTTGTTACTTACAAGACGCCATGTACCAGATAGATAATAATTATCTTATTAAGGTCATAATTCCAATAACTGGGTGTCGTTTAGTAACAGACATGTTACTAGCTGATACTTGAGAGAAACTATTAAAAAAAGAGTGGTTAACTATAAACCCTGTTGTCTTTACTGCAGCAAAGGAATTTTGTTAACACTTTACTTAAAACAGACACATACTGTACCAGTGTTTGCAGAAAAATGGTTCATCAAGGCGGTGCCTTCCCGAGGGCCGGGAGGGCGGTAATGCAAGTGGGCAAAAACCGCTTAACTTTGCATCAGAACTTTATTTACTCTTTGTATAAATAAACTACAGATACTTCTAAAAAAGTGCAAGAACAAAGTGCAAGGTAACAACATAATGTGCAAAGTACACCCCTGGTGTGCCTGAACAACTCTGTTTTGCAAAGGGCTGCTTTTCATTCACTACAACTTTTTTCCTTGCTTTTTTCCATCCACTAATGTACATTAGAGAAAACCATGTGCAATCATCAAACATAACAGAGAACCACATGCAGACGCATCGCTAGCCTTGATAAGTAACTAACCGAATTGCAGATCTTAATAAGAAACAGAATAGCAGTTATGAGCAAACAGTTGATAGGACACTCTATTCATTTATAGTTAGTTTAGATGAATAATTATCTTACCTCCAAATGTCCTTCCCACGGCGACAGGGTGCTGTATGCTAATTATTAGAAAGTATTAGACACTATAAACTATAACTATTTGTAAAAATGCATAACACATTATAGTCCTGTACTATGCATTATGAATGCTCTATGAGGGTCTCATCTATAAGGACAAAAGATGGCTCAAGATGTAAGATTTAACACATGACAGTAATAAGAAATTTATTGTGGGAGACCCCCGGGTTGGGTCCATTTGAAAATGCTGTCAAAATACAGTATAATGTCTGTGCAGCATAATGATAAGAAGAATTAGATACCACCCAAGCCAATATGGCTGGATTCTTTGCTAGTCATTTCCTCTCGACAAAATGAGTTCACTAGCATTATACAGTGTAGCTTTGTCTATTCTTCTGCTTGCTTGCTTTCTTTATGACATACTTAGCTCATTCCAATGAGTGCTTCTTTTAACCTGATGTCCTGCAGAAAAACTCCTTATGGCTTATGTATGTGAACTGGACATTTGCTGACTTGGCAGACATGAGGAGGGGTGTGAGTGGGCGCTGCATAAGGGTCAGATAGCGTAGATAACAACAAGATCATATAAGAAGTTGGGGGGGGGGTGGCTAAAGCTGTATAAAGGTTGCAAACATACACAATGGTCTCTGGTGGAATATTTACCCTAGTGTGTCAGAAGACCAAGCCCATTCGTATCTGGACTTCAGAAGAAACTGTAATATAGAGAGTATTCCTCCAGAACATTTGGTCTTCTGTCCAGGCTCTCCATATTCATTGTTGTGATGATTGAAACCAACCATCTCGTTACTCTTTGTGCTCGTGGCTTGATTTTATCAAAATGCATGATTTTTTTTTCACATTGCTGTACATGCTAAGCAGTTGTCTTTGCCCAGAGTTGGGCTCAGTGTTGCTGCTCTTGGAATGTGAGGCTACATAATCCTGACTGGTCTGTCTCATGTCAGTGTTTTAGTTTCGGCTTTGTAATCTATTTGTTTGGTTTTTTGTCTCTTAGTACAGTGTCCTGGTTTTTGTTTCCCCACCGCCTGCTCAGCTGGCCAGCGCAAATCCTTCCAGAACCTTCTGTCCGGCCCTCAAGTCACATAGGTTTCCTGTGTCCTGAAAGAAAAATGAAATTTTCACATGTCTAAATATGTCAGATAAGACCAAACATTGATGTGCTTATGGTTTCCAGTACTGTCTCAGTTCAGGTGCTTCATAATTTTCATTAAGATGGCATGGCTATAGAATCCATGAATACCCTATGGCAAAATATTTTATCAGATTTTTTTTAATGCCAATTGATATTGATAATTATCACAATATAATTCATATAATTTATTATATTTTTTTACTTCAAGGCTCCATTTTGCTTAAAATTCACTTAGGATTCCCCTTAAACAGATTCAGAACATGAAAAAGGTGACAAATTGAATGGACTGCAGATGGAAATCTAAGTTCCCAGTATGTCCAGTTTCTGCAAATTTTCAGCAGTGATAGTGTTCACAAGAGTTTACAATATCTCACACTTTAATTTGCCAAAGGACTGCAACACCACCAGTGTCTTTTTACCCTGTTTATCTGCAATATTGCCTTTTTGAAGGATGTTGTTCAAAGCCTGAGTGCATCATGCTCACCAGTGTTTGACAGCACAGTGCCCCTAGAAAGCAGAGATTTGGTGCAGTGGACCATGATTCCTGCAAAACTCATGGAATCAAACATTTCAAGGTTTTCAAAATAACTGAAACATATATAGTGGCAATAGATATTTGGTCTCATTCTTTTTGTGTTACTGATTTTATAGATTATGCGTTATCATCATGATTATAATTAAATAATGGAATAAAAATTAATGCAAATCAATTACTTGTAAATTCTGATGTGCTTGATAAATGGGAAATATGACACCAGCATCAGGTGCTGGTGTCATGTGTCATTTATCTTCGGGGATGCTTGGCTTACCCCAAGTGTAACTCCATTGGCACCTCCCACTTTCCTCATGATAAACACTTTGTCTGGATGAAGCAATGGAACCTAAAAGCATGCTGTTTATGAAAGTGTAATTTTTTCCGAAGATCAATCACTCTTAAAGTGTAGGAAAAACTGCATGTACTATTTTTACACAGTTATGCAGGTCCCTGAATTGTTTTCATGTGCTAGGGGTTTGCTGTACTACACAAGTCTTTTTTTCCTTGATGGTTCTATTTAAAAGTCTGTTATGGTTTTTTGTTCATAAATCCATCTTCTAAACTGCTTATCCAGAGCAGGGTAGCAAAACGTACTTATTCAGAAAGGTGCACTTAGCTGGCTATGCCAGCTGTGAGCGACAAAGTAGGTAGAGTATTTACAGAGGAAAACTAGCAATAGGGAATTTAAAAAAAATCTCTCACAATAAAAACATTTGTATCTGAGGTGTGATCTGGTGCAAGCATTAGAACTGTAGTGTAGCATTAGGAAAGTTCTTTCAGTACAGGGAAACATACAGCATTCTGTATCACTCTGGGCCCATTTTTACATTCAGGTCTCTGAATACTGGTACACCATTATGTATGTAATCATTACAGACACTCCTCACTTAACAACTGAATTCCATTCCTACGACTAGGTGGTTAAGCTGATCTATAAGCAAGAAGCTGCCCCTTCCCAGTATTTCAAGCATACTGTAACTGGCAGTGGTTTTGTGTCAACATTCTTTAGATGTTGTTTTAATATCACCTTTGCACCATTTATAAAAATTTAAAGTATAGTTCTAAATGTTAATACAGTAGTGTATTGTGCACTATAATAAACATAATAAGGGAAATCAGCTCTAATATACATTACCAAGGTTTGCATACTGTAAATACAGATAATTGTTTTTATCTAATCTGAATTAAGGTCAAAAGGAAAATCCAATGTGATAACTTTATTGTAATTTGCATAATTCCTTTATTTATATATATAACGTCCTTTTCGCTGACTTCTTCTATTATGGGGTGCACAATAAAGTAGAAATTTATAGATGAAATATGTAGTCTTAGAGAGTAGGAATGCCGGTGTAGTGAATACTGACCGACTGCGAGGCCGAGACTGAGAAAGGGTGACGCGAGATGAGCGTATCGTACCGACTGCGCAGAGAACTGGTCGTAAGTCCGTGCGGTCGCTAAACAGATTGGTCGTTAAGTGAGGAGTCTCTGTGTTATGAAGCTTCAAACCAAGCTTTTAAACAAAAAACAATGCTTTTAAAAAGTATTGGAGTGAAACAGACAGATGAAATTATTCTGAGCTATGAATGAATGAGAAAGACAAAAAGGATTCAATAAGAAAGAAGCAAATGAGGGAATCGGTGATCCTGTCTCACGGTTGGGCAGAACGCGACGGCTGATGGACACACACAAGTGGCAGATAAAAATACTTCCTGGACAGCCCATTTCTTTGAGGGTGGAGAAGGCAAAGGGGCCTTTCGATCTTCTGTCATTCTGCTGAGTCCAGCCCCCTCATTGCCTCGTGGACGCCCCCCCCCCCCCCCAGGGAGAATTGGATGGGCTGGCTGTTTTGGTCAGGTGAGCAGTGGGGTGTAAGCGAGCACTGTGTGTGCATCTCCTTGGCCAGAAGCAACAGCAGCAGCACCTCCGCAGTCCCCTTCTCTGCTCCGCCTCCTCTCAGACATGACTCTGGTCACCATGGAGAACGTGGAAGTCTTTGACACCGAGAACAAAGGCCGAGGCCTAAGGGCCACCAAGGACTTAGCAGCAGGTCAGGTGGTCTTTGCTGAACCCAGCTTTGCAGCCGTGGTTTTTGACAGGTAAGGAAACTTCACTTTACTATGGAAATACAAACTGACTAGAACAGACTAATGAAATATAAGTACTTTGAGGCTTATCAGAAATGTATTTTTTCTGATCCTGATATGAACACCAACAATGACCCACAGACTAACTTTATCAAACATCACCTGACTCAGCGAGTAAATCTGCTTAAAGTGTACAGTTCAAATCACCTATATTGTTCAGTAAATATCCTGAAACTGCTGCATTAAAAGACAAGACAAAATACATCTATGTTATAACTGCCCAGACTTTGACCTGAAGGAACTTCTCTGACACTCTGTGGTGCTGTGGAAGCCGTTACTGCTCCACATGTGAGTATTCTCTAGATGCAGGAGCAGGACAGCAAGTGTGAGTGGGCTTCTCAAAACGTCAAACGTTCTAGCAAAGACTGAATAATACCCCTTATATATATTACTCGATTTAATACCTCATTATGTTTTAAAGCTGATATATTCAGTTTCAGTACTCACTTTATGCAATGAATGATTCTCTTTCGTCTATGTGTCAGAAATCCTTGTGCCCAGTTTTGCATCCTGAGCTATATTTGATGTAGGACATCATGTCACTTGATAAATATAGGGAGGCTTTTGGCTGTTTAACTGACTGCCGCTTCAATAGCACAGAAACCAAGAAACCAAGGCTGGGTGCTGACAGAAACCCAATCATCACGCGGCAGGCCGTGCATGCGAGCCCCAGAAACTGATCACTCACCTCCCGCTACGGTGCTATCCCTCTTGGTTTAATTCCTGAAAATCAGGAACAATTCGTGTACTTTACAATTGCATTAAAATTAAGATACAATCTCACGTGTAGCATATGAGATTGTGATATTTGGCTAAATAAATTCCTATTGCATTTTTAGCTTTACACATATACGTTCTGTGAAGCTCTGTATGTTTCGTAATTTTGTCCAGTAATCTATGTTTGAACTGGACCACAAACAATTCTGATATGTTCGTACATACTAGCAAGAAAGTGCCTGAATTCTAAGCAAAAACTTCTGTGGAACACATTTTGCAAAGTGCATGCAGATGGATAAAAGCCTGAAGAGAGTACTGAAATATTCTTCAGACTGGGATTGGTGCTGTTGTTTTATTCTTTGATGTGTAAGTCTTGTGTGAGAGACTTTGCATTTGAACTTGATGGAGAAAGAGGTTCAGTGTTTAATGTTATGGAAGTCCAAGGTTTGCCGAAAAATGAAAAAATATTTCTAGTTAACTTTAGAGTTACGTCATTCAGATAAAATAAAGTCTCACTGTGGTCTTGGACAAATAGACATTTTTTAAACATTCAATTTTCTAAAGATAAAAAACTATTTCTGATAAACAAACCAAAAGCACCTTTTCCCACAAAGAAGTGATTTTAAAATGATATCCAAATTGAGTCATTGAAGGTGCAATATCATGTACTGTAAAAATAGCTCATTATGTAACCATTCCAGATGCCTGAATGACGTGCAGAAATGCAGATGGGATTTCAGGGTTGGGGTTGGGCTGCTGGTTTGACAGTGGCCCGGGATAAACCCATGCCTTCCACATGACTGTATGGTCATGAGGACATCTGGCAGCATGGATTTCGCCTGAGAAGCTCCAGACTCCCAAGCACTTTGCCGCAATGATGTGGTGCTACAGAGATCGGGTCTCTGTCTTTCTCCCTGTTGTCTATATTATTTGACATATAGTTTAACATTTTGGTTTTGTATGCATGGTGAATGATCACCAGTTGCGGGATAACGATCTCCTCATTCCGTTTATGATATATCTTGGAATAAACCTCAGCTGCCCCGAATCAGCATAACTGAACTGACTGAAACCTGAGCATTGGCAGCCAGAGACGTGCAGAGATCGGGTCTCTGTCTTTCTCCCTGTTGTCTATATTATTTGACATATAGTTTAACATTTTGGTTTTGTATGCA
>JAODKL010000118.1:24112542-24125345 GCA_026780765.1 Petrocephalus schoutedeni
GTTCTCTGATTGGATGCTTGAAATCCGCCCATACTGCTTGGAGAACGCCCATTTTGTTCTGCAGAGACTCATAACTCACTTTTACTGCCCCCGGGCCCCGTCGTGAAAACCGTTTGTTCTGATGCCAGCACATTATTGTACTTACGGTATTCCATCGGAGTATATGGCCCAGGCATAAGAGCCAAGACTTTGACCCACAGACCGTCTGTCCAAAGGTTCCTTTGTCGGTCTCAGTACCCCCTTAACATGGAGCACTTTGCCTGGCCATTCTGCTTCCCGATCGCGATTTCTGGTTGATTCTTTAACTCGAGAACATGAATGTTTTCCGCACTTGTTTTTAAATACCTCGAAGCTAAGGAATTAATTCTTACTGACAGATACTGCGCCCGACTCCTTTGAACAACAAACACTGGAGGAAAACTAAGGTAATTTAGCGTGACAGGACATGCAAGTAGTGCCGTTTGCTAAAGGCTGCCATAGGCAGTAAACACGTGTCTTAATTTGTACATTATTTAGAACCTATATCCAGCATTTATAATTACTTGACATTTAAATGGACATAATGATGTTACTATTCAAGTCGTTGTCCACGTAGTGCGTAGCCATGACGCCTGGTGCTGTACGCACTCTTATTACTTGGCATAACCTTATGTTAATGTCAGTAACGGTAACGTAAAAAGGGGAATAAAGTTGTATGATTCTGGGTAAAATATGGATCAGGATTTTTTTCACTCAGAATTCATAAACATTTAGTCGATAACATACATCAGTGGTGAAAAGATGGTCCATGTCAGGGAGGACACTTACAGCTCACCGAAAGGCTACAGCGCTTGACTAAATACTCCAGTTATTTTTAAGCCTAGCCCCGAGTATTTTTCGCACTGAAAGTGTGAGAAGGACCTGTGCGGATGGGAGAAGGAGGCGTTACAGGCAGTCAGCACGGACTCTGTAACCGAGCGGAACCGGACTCGCAGCGCCCGAAGGACGGGGGAGTAACCAGGCGCTACACAGTGCACAGAAAAGTGGGAGGTGTTACGCGGCCAGAGAAAAAGCTCCGGTTTTAGAAACCTATCCAGCCTTATTGACTCTTTCAAGAAGAAAACTCAAGGTAAACAATTGAACATTTAGTTCAGTTCACATAGGCTTGCTTTATTTACATGGCCATAGGAAATAGTATTGCCAAAGCACACTTGGGGAACAATATGTTCTAGATGGGGATATAAAAAACGCTTTCTCTTCTGTCACAGATGTAATCGTAGTATCTATAATAATTCGTGTTATCCGGAGACCAAAAACAGCACAGTCAATGCAGTCAGTGATGGCCGTGACGGGTTATAGGTCCAAGTCAGTAGAAAATGAAACCGTTAATGTCAGGGTCGTGGGTTCGAGTCCCACGTTGGGAGGTAGCGTTATTATGTCCCATATGGTCTAGCGGTTAGGATTCCTGGTTTTCACCCAGGCGGCCCGGGTTCGACTCCCGGTATGGGAAAGAATTTTCTACTTGGAGGAAGTGACTTCATTTGCAGCCTGTCTATCCCACATTTCGTATTGGGTCAGTAGCGGCTTAGTAGCTATGGAATGCTGCAACCCTGCATTGGCATTGGCCAGTAAGGTACTGCTCCCCAGGCAGGCTGTGTCTAATGCGGAGGATACATTTCTCACCGCAGCACACAACAATCAGTTAACACATCCTATTCTCTAGCAAAGCTGTCCTCCCTGACATGGATCTGGTCTCTAAAATATCAGTTGCATATATCAACTGCATATTAAAGCCTGTGCATTAAGAATGGGATGTCATTAAAGTTCATGTGTGTAAAGGCAGGCTTCCCAATACCTTTGCCAATATAGTGTAACTTAAATCTGACAAGTTATCCGGCTAAGCATAAAATCCTGCTAGAGATGGCAAATTCATATCTTCAATACATTTTAGATGCATTTAAAATAACCACTGCTTTGAAACGCTTTGAAACATTTCGAAACACTGGCTGTGTATAGCCTGCTGGCAAAATACTGAACTGCAGCTACAGCAAATTCAGTAGAACAAAACATTGCTCCAGGTGCTCCAGGTCACAAAGCTCAAACGAACTGTCAAAATGTAGTGTGTGTACCGGCTCAGTTCTCATTTCAACGTGTGCTATAATGGTTGAGCCCCCATTTTAACAATGTGGCTTTAGCCTCTCCTTTGGATTCATTATCAGTGTCTCCCTTATTTATCTGAAGCTTAAAGAATAAAGTACTTGAAAATGTAACAGTATAAAATGCATGTGTCATTGGAACGTAATTAATTATGCTCCACGCAGTGGTATAGGGCGAAAGCCAGTAGAGCCCACATTACATGAGTACCCAAAAATGTGTAAGATAAAACTTAATTTTGATTTGTTTTTATCCTTTGTCAGGTGTATCTTCAGGTACATCAGCAATTAATGTTGGATAACAAATTCTTTCCAACCTAAATTCAAAGAGCACAATTTTTAAAGATTTCAGCATCAATTTCTCTTGCATACCATTCAGACCATTCATGCACTTATACGGTTCTTCCCAATTTATAAAGTGGTTATAAAGATGAGTTTGTTCATATGTATATTGTATATTCTGATAAAACGTAATTTATATGTTTACATGCCATGTAAGTGCTGAGCATGCATGGAAATAATCGTTCTGTCCAGGTTTGTATGCAGTATATTGAGTTGAAATGTTTTGTTTTAATTAATTAGTAATGAATAAACTAACAACACCACAAACAATCAATGCACTCAGATTTTCCAGGGTTTTATAAATGTTTTTATTTTCCTTCTCTGATACATGGCTTATGTTTTGAAACTGCATCAAAACCCCACCTCAAAACCCGAAGTCTTAAGTGTCTGCGAAATGCATCGATCCTGGGTGCTAAAATTGCCATTTCTAAATCTTGCTTTGTGAAACAGTCCCCTGGTGTAGTTTCTGTTTAATTCATTTTACCGTAAATTGTTTTCAGGTAATTTAGAAATTAAGTCAAGTCTTGATTTTATGCATTGCAGCAAAAATCAAACGAGGAGCAGTCATGCGGTACTGCAGTACAAGAGGTGGGACGCGCGGATGGGACTTCCGGCAAGTTTTGTTTTCAGGCTATGCACCCGATGGGGGGATGTTTATGCCAGAGAGCCTGCCGGCCCTCTCTGCTGACACCCTCAGGTCCTGGGCCTCCCTCTCCTACTCTGAGCTGGTGCTGGAGGTGTGTGCCTTGTTCATCCCAGATGATCTCATACCACGTTGTGACCTAGCAGGTATTACTTTACCCCGCTCTACCTCGGAAAAGGGGCGTGTTTCCGACAGGAAGTGATGTTTTCGTGACGTTTTTTTCTCCGAGTTATGACTCAGAGAAACACTTCAGACGCCTGATCAGCCACATCTGTCTGCTGGCTCCACCCATGGTTCCTACAGCTCATCAAGAAAAACGAAAAAACACGTGCACACACACACACACACACACACACAATGTTTGCATATTGTACATTGAATAATTGCTTCTATGGTACTGCAGTGGTCCACTATCATGCTTGTTATGTGTCCTTCTTCGGTTTTTTGAGTTCAGTCGTATGTTCCTGCTTACTTGTTGCTGTTTGTCTTTCTGGCTGTTTGCAGACTTGCTGTCACAGGCACTGTCGCAGTTTTCAGTGCCAGGTGCTGTGCGTCTGGTGCAGCTCAGGGAGGGCCTTTGTGTGCTGGAGTTGTTCCACGGTCAGACGATGGCTTTCAAAGACCTGGCCATGACCTGCGCCTCCCGCCTGCTCGATTATTTTCTGCGCAGAGAAAACCATCGGGCCACTATTCTCGTGGGTTAGCAAGAGCATGATCACATATATTATTCTAATAATTATGCATAACTATTCATATGCCTGTGTCAGTTTGTGCTCATTCAATTCTAACTAAAAACCTACATTTATATTAAATGAAGAAAATTTTGAATTCACAATTGCAGAAATACCTGCTATAATCCACAGGTGTCTATGATGCTGAAAAGCATTAGCAGCATGTATGTTTGTATCTTGAAATCCCCTGTTGTCAGTAGTAAATCCTATGGATACTAGTGTTCAGTCCAATTGCCCATGATGATAACTTGGCTGTTTTCTGCTTGGCAGGAACCTCGGGGGACACCGGGGGTTCTGCTGTCTGCAGCGCGCATGGCCTAGATGGGGTGGACGTCTTGGTCGTGTTTCCCCTGGGGCGGGTCACTGCAGTACAGGAAAGGCACATGACCACCAACCTGGGGGATAATGTGCATGTGTTTGCAGGTGAGAATGATGACAGCTGTGCTGTGATTCACTCTGTTTCAGAGTGAGTGCTTGTGCTTGCTTCTCTTCTTGCTATTATATATATTTTTTAATTATTTCTACAACTCCCTTTAGCTTCAGCATTAAAATTCAACGGAACACCTCTTTCGTAAATGGGTGTTGGTAAAAATACACACACACACACACGTGTAAGTATGTATGTGTGTGTGTGTATATACTGTATATATATATATATATATATATATATTAGTGGGTTATATTCGAAGCATTTTTTCCAAATTATATTTTAACAATATGTGTGGTTCAGTGTGTCATAGTCAGCATGGAGTAGGCAAAAAGAAAATTTCCCCATGGGGATCAATAGAGTGTCGTCATTATTATTGTTATTCTGCTTGGTAGTTGCTCACAATGTAATGCATGGGAGCTATGTTTAGATTATACCTGGTGATCTTGAAAAGTAATACATGTTAGCTTGGTAACTTATAGAACACCGGCTTTTAAACTACATAAGATACAGAACTGAAAGATCTTGTGGGCATGCCTTTTGTCTTGGTTGGCAGCGGATGGGAGCTCTGATGACATTGATGTCCCACTGAGGCGTCTCTTTGCTGATCAAGACCTGGTCAAAAATCACGGCCTCATGAGCCTGAATTCTGTAAACTGGGCCCGAATCCTGGTGCAGCTGGCTCATTTTCTGTATGCGTATTTGCACCTGAGTGACCTCCAGATGGCCAAAGGTCAGGAGCTGCCTACCATTGAGGTTGTGGTGCCCACGGGTGGTGCTGGAAACATCGCAGGTACTGCTGTGCTTTGCTACCGGCGTAGAGGTTTTAAGGCGTACTATTCGGTTATGCGGGTCCTTATGTACTGTCCTTTTGCCTCCTGTTCTGTGTTGCTGCCTTCACCAGCTGGCTGCATTATGAAGCTGATGGGTGTACCACTTCGTCTTGTTGCCATGGTGAATGAAAATGACATTGTGCATCGGGTGGTGCAAACTGGTGATTTCTCCATGGCATGCAGTGTGAAGCAGACCTTGGCACCTGCCATAGACATTCAGGTACTGTGTGTGTAACCACTCAGTAGTCAGGATCCTTATGGTGACTGGATACAAGGCAGTGCAAGGCTTACTGTGGTCACTGAGCATTCTTATCCCTGTAACAGGACCCGTATAACATGGAACGGGTGTTTTGGTTGCTGTCGGACAAGAACAGCGCCTTGGTGAAGGACCTGATGGAGGACTTTCAGAGCTCTCACAGATTGCACCTGCCCGAAAAACTGCAGAAAAAGGCTGGTTCATTTTTATATATATTAGAAGACAAGCTGACATTCAGTACTCGCAGTCGACAAGTTAAATGCAGAAGAAATGGGCAAGGGTAATGATCTGAGCTGTGGTGGGTACCTACTGAGAGTGGTCCAAGGCGGGAAAACCAGGAACTGGTTAACAGTGTTGGCCGCCTAAGACATTTTGATGCATGATGTGGACTAAGGCTATCCTGTCCCGTAAAAACTAAGGAAAACATTAGATAATTGCAGGGAATACATATGGCAGACACTTTACTATGTAATATGATAATGCAAAACCCATTTGATGAATCTTTTTCAAACTTTTCACAGGCATTATATGGCTGAGGAACTAAAACTGATTAAATTTTGAAGCAGTGTGGCATAGTGATAGAAAAAAGACGAGTTTTGATACTTGATCCCATGATAACTCAAAAATCATTTAATGAATGTTTTTCGAACTTTGCAGATGCATTGTATAGCTGCCACACTGGAAAAACCTAAGTATTGAGACAGATCACCCCAAAGCTGCATACCTGGAAAAGTAATGGAAGCTATAATCCTGACATAGTGTATGGGTGAAAATTTTGAGACAAATTGCACCAAGATTGAAGCAGCGGCACTAGATGGCAGCATAGGACCGAAAGAGCGGCTGCAGAAGACACTTGATCTTATGAGCACAGTGACATAGTATTTAATGAATATTTTCAGACTTCCCAGAAACATTGTATAAAATATGAGCTTGAATGTGTTGAATTGAAGCAGTATTAATTAGTAGTGACACATGAAAAGACTTCAGATGCAGAGCTGGTGAACCTGATCGAGTTGAAGTCACAACTGGGAGGAGTAGGGATTAGTTGGGACAAATGGGTGTTGTTCTGACAGACTGTGCTTGACTGTAGAGAGTCTATGAATCTTTGAATATTGCTAAAAGAAATGTATTCAATGTGGGATAATTTTTGCTACCTTGACCAGTTTGTTGTAGTTGGGATTAAGTCAGAAAACACTACAAAAGTGCTTATTCCTGTCTAAGATGTGAATAAAATTATCCTGATGTAGTTCATTGAGGGGAAAAAATAACACAATCACATATTTGGTATTTCAAGGCAATATGACTTAATCCATAGATTTAGAAGCAATAATATGGTTTATATTTGTGGAATACATTATATATACAAAAAAAGAGGACGTGTATTAGTCTGGCTTCTGAATGACTCTGTTCTGTGTCTGCAGCTGTCTTCATTCATGTCGTCAGGTTCAGTCACAGATGAGGAGATCATTGGGACTATGCAGAGGTGCTGGGAAGAAAACCACTACCTCCTGTGTCCCCACAGTGCTGTAGCAGTGAGGTACCATTACCATGGCCCACCACTAGGTCCTGGACAGAGAAGGTCAGCCATGCATGCGGGACCCAGCACTATTCACACGCTCATATGCGCCGTCACCTAGAGAGACGTATGCATAAGCAGCTTTGTAACACTGGTAACTGCATATAGACAGTGCCAGAATGCGTTACGTAACTTTAGTAAAACTGACTATACTTGAATTCAATTGAGTATGCAATGCTTATATATGTACATATATGTATATTGTACACACATGTTGAGACATTGTCTTGTTTCACGCTAGAATATGTGTTTTCCCACACAGTACGGTGATAATCCAGGCTGTGTATGTTCCCGTTCTCGTTGGCCAGGTGCTACATAGCTACAGCATCTCCGGCCAAATTCCAAGAAGCCGTACAGAAGGCAGGACTGACCCTTGACCTCCCAAAGGAAGTGCAGGCTCTAGGGGAGATGGAAACACGCTGCGAGAAGTTGGAAAAGGGCACAGACTGGGAGGCCAGGCTGAGGGAACGCATCCAAGCTATAGGATCTGCGCGACAGAAAGGGGAGTTATTTTACTCCACAAAGAAGATGAATATGTGAGCAATCAGTTTTAGAGAATCAGACCCAAGAGTGCATAGCTTGATGTTTAACTTGGCAGTCAATATAAACTTGTGTTTTAAGTGATCATTTAATTGCTCTTAATAATCTAGTTGAAGTGGTGGAAGACTGAAGAGAAAAGGGGACATTAAATTAGTTGATTGTGATTTTGTATGATATTAATATATCACAATGGAATATATTAAATATTAACCAGCACTTTGGTTTCAATGAATTTTTTGGACGGTCTTGTGATTTTTTTAATCCTTTAGTTTGAAATGAGCATTTAATTAAATAAATCACAACTGTCATTTGAGTGCATGCTCTGTTAATGCATTAAAACAGTGTTTTGGAGTTCCTCAAACCCCATTTTTCAAAGTGGGATTTGATTTTAGCTATAATTACTGAGATTCTGTGTAAAGTTTACTAGTTTCTACTAAAAATCTTAGTAAAGCCCTAATTTTAATGCACAAAGTATATCAATATATACAGTATTGAGTCTTTCTATATCTTGTTTAAAAAGTATCAATACACTGCAAAAATTCAATATAGCTTTATAAAGCTATAATAAAAATTAAAATAAATAGCTTTATCAATGTCATATTTTTTCCTACACTTTTCAAATAAATTGTTCAGTTCTGTTCAGCTCCCTTAAATAAATCCCCTAGCTAATGAGAAAATAAACCTTAAGTGTCATATTTAAGGGGAAAATTTTAAGAATCTTGTGCAACTGGCCCCAGGCAAGCTGCTGCATTTTGAATCATCTGCAGTGACTTGACAGCACAAGCTAGCAGCTGCAGCAGCCCACTCAGTAAAGAGTCGCAGTAGTCTCGCTGAGGGAAGACAAGCGCCGGGTCTAGGAGATGACCTGATACATTTATTTTAATTGTATTTATATAGCACTTTTAACAAGGAGCATTGTCATAAAGCCCTTTAAAGATTTCTTGGCAAAGGTCCCTAGAGCGTAAGCCTGAGGCGACAGTAGCATAGAATAACTCCCTCAGAGAAAGAAAAAAGTCTTTGGGGGAACCAGACTCCAGGAGTTGGCCTCTGGACAGCACCAGGCAGTACAAGTTTATGTAAGTTAGCGCAATGTAAATTCAGGCAGATGGCAGGACAGCAAAGCAAAGTTAGGCAGGTTCATAATGGACCACGAATAAGGTCAGATCTTCCTGCTGTTATAAGAAGTAAATAAGAGACTAATAAATAGGCACAATGTGTTCAACAAAGGACAGGTGGTGATACATATATTTAACCCTATGTTCCTGGCAGACACTGCTGGAGATGCCACCATCAATCTAAGCAGTACTGTGATTCACTCGGTCTGAAAGTTTCAGCTGGGAGTGATCACCCCTCTTCCCTGCTGAAATTCAGCACGGCACTCAAGAAATCTGAGCCAAGACTGCAGTATCTTCTGGATGGAAGGTCAGGTAGAGTTGGATATCATCAGCATAATTGTTTTAGGAGAAGCCTAGTTACCATAGAAAGTTTCAGTAGCAAATTAAATTTGCATATGCTTCCTTAGCTAATTGTATTGCCTGGATTTCAGGGAATACATATGGATTTGGGGACAGGTCTTCCACCTCCACCTTTCCTGTTATAATAACTCAACATCTGTTTGATGGCTCATTTTCAAACTTTGCACAGGCAATGTATAGGTGATGAACTGTAACTGATTACATTTTGAGACAGATCTCCCCAAAACTGAAGCAATGTCACATAGTGAGAGCAAAGAAAAAACAGTTTGACTCTCCCATTAAGTCTGTCACGGACTGAACCACGACGCGTGGATAGAGCACAGCCGGCCATTTGAGCTACTGTCTGTCATTTTCATTGTCATTGCTGTTAACATTGTTATGGATAACGGGTTTACTATTCGTTTTGTTATTAACATTTTAGAGCTGTCACTAATCAATAATCGAATAATCTATCGATTAATCTGACGATTGCGTAATCATTATAATATAATATAATTAGCATAAAGCAGGGACCAACTAGCCTTTGCAGGGTCACATCAGGCTCGCCAGTTCACTTAAGTTGCATGTTTTGGGACAGTGGAAGGAAACCGAAGGATCCTCCAAAAAGCCAGAGTTTTTTGACGGGGGGGCGGGGGGTGCAAACAGTAAGCAAAAGGTCTCAGCTTTAAAGCATAACCAGGCATGATCAGGGTCTTTATGTAACTTACCATCTGCGCCCCTGCACCCACAGGGTGAACATGCACATTCCACACACAGAGCGGGCCGGGATGTGCGGTGACACAGCAACCCATGTGCAACATTAATAAGACCTGGTCACGGGAAAAATATTATCATTATTATTATTATTACTATTATTATTATTATTATTATTATTATTATTATTATCATCATCATTATTATTATTATCTATTATCTAGTACAGATTATTTAGTCCCTGTACAAAGAAGTTTCTGGGAGTTTTATTCCAAATTGCTTATTGTTGGCAACATACATTTTATATTTACTCATTGGATAAACTCACCAGCAGTGTCCTGCATAAGCCCGAGCGAGCGCACGTCACGTGCGCCGGCCGCCGGCTCCGCCCCCCGGTCCAGCCCACCTGCGCGCGGTGAGCCAGCCAAAGATGGCGGAAGCTCGCTGGCGCTTGACAGGCGACGGAAGCGGACATATCTGACGGTGGCCACCACTGATAAATACATTACTGACATTGCGGACACAATAACACAAAAGAGATGACAAACCGGAGATTAAATCCGACCGGTTAAAACATTATACGGCTGTTCACGTCGGCGGTGCTGAATGTAGCGCCGAGACGGTGACGGCAAAATCCACATTTTTCCTGACGGACTTTTCCTCGTGCATCCCCCCCGGAGTCAAATGTGTCACAGGTAGGCGAACCGAGTACTTTGGCTTTCGTATTGTCGTTTTTGGTTTGGTCGTTTTAGTTAGTCACGGAGCCAGCTACCCCGCGTATATGACTGTCAGCTGACACGTAGCCACTGTTTACGGAGCAGGTCTCGTCTCTGCTGGAAAAGCCGCCGGGAACGAGCGTTTCGAAAAAGTTAATGAGCCATAACACTTACTGTATGGATGTGTCACTGAATACCGACGTGCTTTGGGTTTTCTATATTTTATATTTCATAGTATTTTATTTTTTGGAACATGAACTAATTTATTAGAAATGAGAAATTATTAATAATTATAACAATAACAATAACAACAACAATAACTATAGCAGCAATAATAGGGCTACATGGACTCAGTTGGTAGCACTTGACCTGAGAGGCCTTCTATCCAAGGTGTACTCCAGCCTTTTGCCCAATACTACCTGGAATTATGCCCCCCCAAAGTATAATGAATATAGTATAAGTAGTATAGTATGTAGTATAAATAATGAGGTTATAAACTGTATTATATGTTTTTGTAAGACCTCTAACACTGGCTTCTTCTCTCTTTGGAGCATGCTGCTGTTAATACCCTTGTTTACATGCACACTTTATATTCTAGTGTGCTTCATCTCAGCTATCAGTGTTACCTGCTATAGATACTTGCATGCTTCAGTTCCTTAATGTCATGCTTAAGAGTCTAAGAATGCTGTGTGCTGTGTGATGAGCTGAGATTGACTTTAGCCATGGTGTTAGTGTTTGCCTCTATTATAACCTAAATGTGGGTGCAGTGAACAACTGCTTGAGGTTAAAAAGCTTGTGAAGTTGTGAGTATACAATACTGTGATTTTTTTGGTATTTTCCATGCTTGCTTCAAAATATATGTATATGATAAAATGTATTTAGCATTAGAGACAGTTTTTTTTGGAAACTGTAAAACAGACATTTATATAATAATAATTTCGTAGGAGAGGTCCTGTCTCATCATTTGTGTAAGTGTGTGAGAGTTTTTTACTTTGCTCATGTGGGTGAGGGGCAGTCCATACATTCCTGGACTGGGTGGTTTGGAGTTGTACTATAGCTGCAGGCCAGAATGTCCTCCTTAAGCCTAGTCGATACTGCACTTTTCTGTGTGCTGTCGCGGCCCCACCCAGTCATCTGCACGGACTCTTGTCTATATACTACATTTGACTGTAGACACAGACGTTCGCAGTTGGTGCATGCGTACAGCAGTGCTATTCCACCAGATGAGTAAAGGTCAGATGTATTGCAACAAATATACCTAGTGTAATAAATATGGGTAAACTTTTATGAGCAGTTTTAAAGTTGTCACTAGGCTTGGGAGTAGGGTTGCAAACTACTGGGAATTTTCAAAGTTGGAAACTTTTCTTGGGAATTAACAGGAATACACTTGACACAAATAGTGATATAATTGTGTATTCAAGTGCTCGTGAGTAAATTATGTGTGCATTAAACACCCCAACATAAGCATCAGCATCAAAAGTCACTGCTTATAAGTTATATTCTATGTTGTATTATTTCCAAAATCCCCAAGCTTAACGTTAAATGGAATGTTTCTGGAAATTTTGCCACCCTACTTGGGAGTTATTATTTTAATATGGTATACTGCAGTTTTATGAAATATTGGTGATAAAATTAGCAGGGAACCCCTCCCTCCCCAATGAAATTTTGCAGAGATTTAGTGACTTCTGATTTTTTGCTCTGTGCTTTAATGTTAATGCTACAGTGCTGTGCCTGTTGTTTTTATTACGAGAGATGGCATGATATAATTTTTCTCTAGTTCTAACTTTAAGCCACACAATGTTGTTGCACACAGTCACTTTACACTGCACTTTACGTTAAACTTTACACTGCACTTTGTTTGCTGCATTGCTTGTCTTTTATGTCTTATGTTTTCTAAATGTCTTTATGTTCTGCTTGCGAAGATGGCACTCAAGTAAGCATTTCATTGTGCTCTGTACACTACTTTGTACATATGATAATAATAAACTTCAACTTCAATATTGAAATTTTGAGCAATATCAGTCTATGTTTTCCCCTGTATCATTACTAAGCATTTAATGAGAGATTTGTATCCATACATTTCAATTAACATGGCAAGCTATCTGCATTTAGTGTTGCAGTGACATTATTTGAGTAAGCTAAGAATACGAAAATATAATGGTCATGCTGCTCAAAAGCTGTGCTAATACACTACAAGAAAAAAATCCACAACCTGGATTTGTATCTTGTATCTAGCATGGTTGGAGCTGGGTACAGCAGCTCATTTTCCATGTCGGAAAACTGCTTATTCACAGCTATAAGGAAGGTGCTCTTCCTTGTCTTAATTTCCTCATCAGCATCCTGTTCTAGTGTGAGAAGACGTTTAAGCCCTATCCCGTGTTTGGGGTCAGTCTGACCCCAGAGCATCATTAAACGGTAGGCAAATTTCACATGGGGAAA
>JAODKL010000118.1:24125445-24150394 GCA_026780765.1 Petrocephalus schoutedeni
AGTCTGACCCCAGAGCATCATTAAACGGTAGGCAAATTTCACATGGGGAAATTATCACGGGAAAAGGGTTAAGCGTGCTCACCATTGGGATAACATCAGCGGCAGATGCCAATAGAGCTCTCACTTCTTTTGTCGGTTCCTCTAATTGAGCTAAAATGATTGTGGTTTTCTCCAGCAGTCTCCATTGCTTAGCATTCAGTGTAGCTGGCAGATTCTGCTCTGCTGGTTATGCAGACATAACCCTGTTCAGTGTAAGAAGGCTCTCAATCATAATGCATATTATTCCACCTTGTTTGCACGTCTTGGTGCACCCATTTAGGTGGCATGTTCAGTCCTACCCGGATGTCCTCTAGACATGAATATGCAAGTGGTGAGTGTTTAAAGTGACCCACATTTTTTCTGTTAACGGTGACTGCATCACTTACATTTCACTGCAATAGTAGCCCCTCGTGAACTGTTACCTGCAGCATATGCACAAAGCAGTCCAAAGTTGTGACTCTAAATTGATCCATTGCTTTTTTTTAAAGTTGCAGTCATTGTCTCATAAGATGATGTGGACTTTGCTCTTCTCAAGCTGCCATGTATTTAGCATTTGTTCTGTTGCTGCTGCAATGCACTCTCCTCTGTGTGACCCATGTTTAGCATACGGCATACCACATTTTTTTGGGGGGGGGGGGGGGGCACGGTGACAAAATGGTTAGAAGTGTTGCCTCACACCTTTAGGTCTAGGACTTGAGTCTCCACCGTGGCTCTGTGTGTGTGGAGTTTGCATGTTGACTCACCCACAGTCCAAAGAAAATGCTGAGGTTCATTGGAGTTTCCAAATTGCTAGATAACTTAATCTCTCCTCTTTGGATTGCTGTTTATTTATTTATTTGATATGAAAAAATTGATATGCTGGTACCTCCGCACCTCCACACCGTAGCTGCTCACCATAACTACAACAACAACTACGATTTAGTTACTAATTTCTCTTCTCTTCTAACGTGACTTATTCTAATGTCAAAATAAATTGATAATCAATCAATGACCTCCTGAACCGGCTTTGTATGCAAAAAAAGATGGCTACTCTAACCTCTCTTTCTCTCTTTTGTGCAGGTAATTGTGAGTTCGTCCCTCTCTCCTGTGACAACAGCGATGTCTTCTGTTCCTGTTGTTTCGGCCTCAGACTCCTATCTGCCGGGTCTGGACTCCCTGTCAGTCTGTTCACTCCCGTCAGAAGAGCTGGAGGAGGAGGCAGAGGCGGAGGGGGAAGAAAAGATATTAGGGGACCTGGAAGTTAACCCTTACGATGGGCTTCCCTTCTCCTCGCGGTACTACACCCTGCTGGAGGAGCGGAGGCGTCTTCCTGTCTGGAGTGTTAAATACAACCTAATGGAGCTGCTGGAGAGCCACAGCATAATAGTTTTATGTGGGAAGAGTGGAGCTGGCAAGAGCACCCAGGTGAGCCCTTCGGTGATGTTAAAACAGCTGACAAATAACAAATAACATGAACCCTGATGCAAAAATGGTAAAGACTAAAGGTTAAATGTACATGAAACTGATTCTTCCAGTACACTGCTTGGAACAACTCCTGTTATTTGAAAATACTTCCCCAGTTAGTTTCACTTTGCATTTTTGAATTGTTACCGAGTTCTAGTAGAATCATTAGGTCCTCTAGGCCAGTGTTTCCAAACTCGGGGAACACCAGATAGTCCACGTTTTTGCTTCCTCTTAAGCTTCCTGATTGGCTGGGAGCTGGGAGGGAGCAGAAACGTGGACTGTCTAGTGTTCCCCGAGGACTGGGTTGGGAAACACTGCTCTAGGCAGATGTTTTGTAGACCTCTCAGAATACTGTATGTCTTATATATGTTGTCTGCTGATTGCTTTTATCATGTATTGCAGCCCTTTAAGTTGAGGCATCCTGTTTTCTAGGTACCGCAGTGGTGTTTGGAATATGCCCTTTCTTTGAACTTTTCTTCTGGGCTGGTGTGCTGTTCACAGCCCTATGCCACAGCAGCAAGCTGTCTTGCCCTGCGTGTGGCTGATGAAATGGACCTTAGTCTGGGCCTGGAGGTGGGATACAGGGTTCCACATGATGATGGCTGTACCTCAGACACCCAGCTGAGGTAGACTCTTCCTTCCTCTCTCTTTCAGTGTTAAACCATTTCCTTCTTTGACATCCTCCCCCATCCCTGCATCCCGTGTGAAAGATGGCACGGTTGAAACCGGGCACCATCGCATTGACGCCGCTCAATCAGTGCACCTTATTTGTTATTTCCTTTGTTCTCATTACTTTTTTTGCTTCCTTAGTCGCTGGTCCAATCACAAACAACCATAGAATGATTTCAAACATCAGATTACGGTCTTTCTACCTTTTTCCCAACACACAACTTTTCCACTTGGCCGAAAGAGATGCAGATCAAAACAATAGCAGCAAACCTACCTGGTGTGGAAACCTTGAAAATCAGTTGGAACTGGGAACAAAATATGAGAGGAAGCAAACCGTCTACCATAGCCCAGTATCTTACTTGCAAATGTGCAAAACCTGGAAAACACACCGATGACAGAGTACTAGTATGTTTTCAGCAGGGTATAAGGGACTGTAACATCCTTTGTTTCACTGAGAGATGGCTCACCCTGCTGGTGCCTGGCCACACCATACAGCCAGCTGAGTCCTCCATTTTCCACATGGGTAGAACACAGGAGTCTCCTTTACAACTGGTGCGATCCAAAGAATGTTACTATTTTCTCTCGTGCCTGCTTGCATAGTTGGGAGCTTCTGATGATTGTTTGTCAGCCTTTATATCTGCCCCAGGAGTTCAACGCAGTCATCATCACTGCTGTGTTCATTCCACCACAGCGGATACAGCCGTTGCTTTATCTACTCGCCGTGACATGATCATCAAACACAATACGAAGCACCCAGATGCAGCCCTCATAGTGGGGGATTTTAACAAGACTAATCCTAAAAAAGTTATACCAAACTTCACACTACATGTCAAGTGTCCCACAAGGAGCAATATGGAGCTGGATCACTGTTACACTAAGTAAGACTTGCAAAGCCACTTCTTTACCGAAATTGGCAAGTTTGACTATGTCGCCATTTCTCTTATACAAGAAGACAAACGGAAACAAATCCAAGTGTCTGGACACATGAGAGGCCAGGCGCCTGAGTGCCCAATCTGAGGCTACAATACAGGACATTGAGTGACGTTGACTGGGACATGTTTCGGTCTGGTTCTGATAACATCAAGTGGTAGTGTGCTTCATCGTAAAACTGATAGATGATATCATCCCCGTAGTTACTGTCAAGATCTTCCCTAACCTGAAACTGAGTTGATAAAACCATCTGTCAGGTGCTGAATTCACACACTGCTGCCTATAATGAAGGATTCAAAACCAGAGACATAGCTCAGTACAAAACAGTGTCTTATATTCTTAGGCGAGTGGTGAAAACCACTAAGGCACAAGGACAGGGTGGAAACTTATCTGGATGTCCTTGATATCAGACGCATGTGGGAGGGATTTCAGATGATCACGGATTACAGAGAATGAATCCACACTGTGGCTAAGGCAGATCCCTCCCTGATAAACGATTTGAACTTTTACTCGCGCTTTGAAGATAGCAGTATTATCGTAAACACTGTTAATTACGTTAGCACTTCAGAGACGTGTGTACTATCTGGGAGAGACTACCCCCTGATAGTCCTACCATACGATATGAGGAGAGCTGTGAATCATGTGAATAAGAGGTTGGCATCCCAGGGCATGTCCTAAAGTCCTGCACAGACCATCTAGCCCTGGTATTGACCTTCATCTTCAAACAGTCCCAACATAGTCTGTCATCCCAGCATGTCTCAAGAAATCCATGATTGTCCCTGTACCCAAGAAGAACAACCCAGCCTACCTAAATGACTCCTGTCCTTTGACCGTTGACCTTGGTGGTCATGAAGTGCTTTAAGAAGATCATGAAAGACTTCTTCTGTTTATCAAAAGCCCAGCTCTTTAGACCATAATAAGTTTGCCTACCAGCTGTTGTTTATTTACTATAGCTCCACCTTCAACACCATAGTTTCTTCAAGGCCGGTCACCAAGCTCAGAAACCTGGGACTGAGCTCCTCCCTCTGATTTGGTTCTCAATTTCCTTCATGGTAGTCCTCAGGTGGTGGGTGTTGGTAGCTGCATTTCTAACGCCCTCATCCTCAACACCAGAGCCCTACAAGCTAGTGTTCTTAGCCCCCTACCTTACTCCCTCTACACACATATAGCCGCGCACAGCTTCTACACCGTCGTGAAATTTGCAGATGACATGGTGGTGTGGTAGGTGTGATCTCAAACGCGGATGAGACGGCATACCTGTCTTTGTGGTGGCAAGCTAAAAGCCGGGACCTGAATGTCTATAAGATGGTCATGGATTTCAGGAAGGAGCAGCTGAGGAAGCACATGCTTCTTAAGGTTTTCGGAACTCTGGTGGAGTGAGTTAGCTGCTATGGGACCCTTGGAATACATATCTCTGAAGACCAGACATGGATACTGACATGTCCACACTGGTGTAGAGAGATAGGCAGTGACTATCACCTGAGGCATCTATGGAAATTCACAATCTTTTCTGTGCTGCAAAAATCCTTCTACAGTGCTACCGTAGGATCTGTGCTTTCTGGGGCACCGCTGCCTGGTATGGCAGCTGTAGCTCCAAGGACCACAGACCCAGAAGAAGGATATATGATGCCCTGAGCAAATCACCAGGACAAAACTGCTCATCCTGCAGGGCATCTATATCCAACAATGTTGGTCTAGAACATTAAGTATCATCAGAGACGCCCCATTCCATAAACTGTTCCACTTCCTACGCTCAAGCAGGCACTCCTGGAGCCTTATGGCTGGGACTGAGAGGCTGTGGAGAAGCCTTTACCCCCAGGCTAGTAGGATCAACACCAGTAATTAAAAACTGCAGCCTGCACATAAAATATTTTGTCATATTTTCTTATAACTTTGACCTTATGTATACTTTATATGTTTTTATATTTTCAATACATCTTTTTTTTAACTTACATCATTTAATTTTGCCCTCCTTCTATCTGGAGTAGCAGCAGTTTCTTTCCACTTGTCCCATGTGCCACTGCATTCATGCACAAGACGAATGCAGATCGTTGAATCTGTCCTGTCCTCTCAGGTTTGTGACTGACAGCCTTCTGCTGAGTGAGATGATGTCTGACCCGCTGCTGCGACAATATGGGCTGTTGGTGATGGATGAGGCCCAGGAGAGGACGGTGGCCAGCGATGTGCTGCTGGGGCTGCTCCGGGACGTTTGCCGACAGAGGGCCGAGCTCCGCGTGGTGGTGCTCATGTCCCCACCACTGGCACCCCGCATGGCTGCCTTCCTGGGCGAGGAGGTCCCTCTGCTGTCTCTGCCCGACCCCATGGAACCGGCTGCTGTTGATTTGCTATACCGTGAGCCCTCTGCGGGCAGAGAGCCTGCTGTTGCTGCCTGTCACATGGTCCTTGATCTTCACCGTAGAGGAGAAGAAGGTGACATCCTGGTCTTCCTTCCCAGTGTCCAGGTATACTAACTAATACAGTAGTGCTTAATCCTGTTGCTTTTCTGGTGATTATTAAAAAAAATGATAATCTGCCCCACTTTCCGATATATATTGTTCATTAAGCTTTGAAAACATCAGGGTGTAATTGTGACAAATTGGCCTTAATGTGCTCTGCTATACTTCTGATCCCAGCCAGTGTCCTTATAGCCATTTTTTGTAGTATTTTCCAAATTGTTTTTCACCCTAATCTGATTCTGGTTCCTGTTTAATTGAATTGTACTTCCCAGACTCTGGGGAATGCAGATGGTTTTGGGACCAGTCTGCTCATAATCTGGCAGATTTGTGTAAATTTCCTGTACCCAGCCCTGTAAAATTACCCCTTTCAGGTACACAATCTAAATCCTGTTTGCTTTTTGTAGTATCTAAGAACGTATGGCTATTGTACCTAAACTTGAGCTGAGTTTTCAGAAACATACAGATAATAGATAATAATAATAATAATAATACAAAATATTGTTGAATTTTTTGAGTCTTTAATAACTTTGCCCGTCTTTAGTAACTAACTATGGCACCTGTATTTTTTGTGTCTCAGTACAACAAATTTTATTGTACTGAGATAGATTAACAAAGAAATGGTTTGGCTTTTGGGGTCTGTTAACTTCCCCCCCCCAATCTTTCCCGCATCTGCTTTATCAAATTCTAAATTTTAAAAATTAAATTCTAAAGTTTTATTTTCACGACCACTGCTATATCTAGCATTGCCAAGCCACAACAAATGAGTAACTTTAAAGAACGTGGAGGACAGATGGAAGGGCTACACTAAACAACAACCGAAGAATGCTTCCTTCTCTGCCATATTCCTGTCCACTTTCGTTCTTTTTTCCTTTCGTCTGCTTGTTTCTATCATACTGTAAGTAGGGCAGCTATTGGTAAACTTTTCATTCAGCAGGACAGAGACTTGGATGTTGGAGCAAATCATGTTTTGTTGTAGGTTTGGGTGTGTAATTCTCCCTGATCTGTCTCTCTGCCTCATCTGCTATCAGGAGATTGATGAGTGTGAGGCACTGTTAGAGAAGGAGTCTGTGGCTCTGAACACCCAGCTGGGGATCCTCAAAGTGCTGCCACTGCACACGGACCTGGGAGTGGCCTCTCAGCGTGTATACGATACCGGGTCTGAAGCAAAGAGGGAGTTGGGGGTCCAAGGAGACTCACGGATACCAAGGCGCAGGGTCATTCTGACTGACATCCTCGGTGAAGCATCTTTCACCCTCGACAATATCCGCTATGTCATTGACACAGGCCTTCAGCTCAAGAGAGTGAGTCTGTGCCCCTGGAACTTCCTGTTTAGCTGTATTTGCTTGTTTGTCAGTGGTTCACTGACTTTGTGTCTTCTGTCTGTAGCCTTGACTACGTGCGTTACATGTTATTCCATACTGTGCCCATGTGTTGTTCTGTGTTCTGTGAATACCATGTTTGTTTGTCAGTGGCTTAGTATTTTGTTTGTCAGTGGCTTAGTATTTTGTTTGTCAGTAGCTTAGTATGTTAATCCACTAGGCAGGAAAATATTTCACAGGCATTTTACACTAGTAGCTCTGATACAGATAACGGTGACTGTGAATCGAAAAACATCAACAGAGTTCATACTAACACCAGGGCCATAGTCCATCAGCTAACCTGTAGCAGCATTTTGTGATTGGTTTGGATTAAAATACTATTATATTATGTAATTCTTGAGTACACAACTTAATTTTTTATTTTGATTGATTTTTTCACTGCACATAAAGTCCAATAGCTTCATAAATAATTTCTGAATAATGTAGTGCTTTTTGGTTAAGGTAAACCCCAAAAACAATAGTTACTGTTACTGTTAATTTTTTTGCAGCCCTACCTTGTACCTTGTGGAAAAATTACTGAGACACATGTATCTTTGTCCATGTTCAACATGAAGCCACTTTTATTTGAGACAAGGGAGTTCAGTTAATATAATTAACTCCATATAGCTACTTTAAGTAATCACAACCCACTGTTTTTTCATTTATTGTTTTTTATTTTGCTGTAGCCAGTTTCAAATACGTTAGTCAGCCTTAGTTTCCATATATTCAGTACTTAAGTGTAAGAAAATTAAAGAAAAATTGGTTTATGTAGTGTCTATGCTATCAAATCGATAACGAGTTCTCTCACTCGTTAGGTCTACAACCCACAAGTCAGAGCACACTTCCATGTACTGCAACCAATCAGCTGTGACCAGGCAGATATGCGCAGGCATAGAGTTAATAGCAGCTCTCCAGGTGAGTTGGTGAAAGATTAATGGGAATAAGGGATTAACAGTCACTGTCACAAATCGGCACCTCTGATATCTGTCACTGGAATTGCACGTAGCACACTAGCAAAAATGAAGGAGCACATTCAGTATTGTGCAGTGATGCAGTTCTGTTTGTAATATGAATTTATTGATGTAATACCTGGAAGATTACAGATGTACACTTACAGATGTAGGATAGATACAGTACCTTTTGAAATTATTTTGACCCTCCAAACAAAAACTGCAAAGTTTTGGTCATACTGTACTGTTTTGGTCATTCTTTAGTGGTTTTTAACAAGGCTCTTTTAGTGACTTGAGTTTGACATCACTGACTTAGACGTTGCTAAGAAAAAGCAGCCCTTAAAAATTAATGTCTTAAAGACAAAGACTTCTGAGAGGAGTCAAAGCCACTCTCAGCTACAGAGCAGCAGACAGTGGAGTACAGGTGCGTCAGACAGGTATATATGGAACAGTAATTTATCTGGGTAATAAGTGTATATTTGGTTAACAAAATGCAATTCAGTGGGAGAACAGCACTCCCAACCATAGTGCAAAGCTAGAGACTCTTACCCTGATCGACAGGCATTGTAGAAAAATCGGGCTGTCAAATACCAATGTGTGGGGTCTGGATATTTATTCAAGCAGCATGTCAATATTTTCTGTTTGAGGGCATCACTTTATAATAAAAATAGTAATAATTGGGGAAAGATGTGTCGGTGTCACTTAATAATAATCCAGTAACTTGTTAAGGTGCTTGGTGAAACTGTACTGTTCGCTTCATTAGGGTACCTAACTTAAGCTATTTTAGGAGAAATATCCAGCTGCATAAAAATGGATAAAATTCGAAGTGGAAATTTTTCTTAATGTAAGAAATTACTGTATAATGTAATACGTGATGCGTAAATGCAGATCACGTTGCAGTGTAAAATCTGTCATGCTGAAGGTGATGAATTCTCATTTGACAAGGAGGACCATCATTCTTTCCAGGAATCTGTTTCCGGCTCTATCCCCAGTCTTTGTACGATGAGGGCATGGTAAAGACTCGCAGCCCTGGTGTGGTGGAGGAGGACCTCTGCCACTTAGTGCTCCTACTCAAAAGGCTGGACATCGCTGACATGGGCCAGTGCAAGTTTCTTGACCGGCCTGGTGAGACACTTCTGCTGAATGGCTTCTGCTATTGGCCATTCGTTTTCTAAAGCCATCATCCTGTGCAACCAGAAAATAAGTGTTTTTTCAGACGATAAGAATGCATTCAGTGTCGGTCACTTCAACTGTGTGTTTTATATTTATCTTTCTGTTTCTCTTCATTTTACTCTTTGACCTTCTGTTACCTTGCACTCTTGTCTCATCCTCTCTCTTGTTCTTTATTGCCCTCCCTTCTTCAATATATTTCTCCATTCAACTTCTTCAATGCACACTTCTGCTCGCCACTCCTAGCCCCTGAGTCTCTGATGCAGGCCATTGAGGATCTGGATTATTTGGCAGCTTTGAACGATGATGGAGACTTGTCAGAAGTAGGAATCATCATGTCGGAACTGCCACTGGAGCCTCCACTAGCCAAAGCCCTCATTGCGTCCTGCGAGTTTGACTGTGTCAGCGAGGTGCTCACCATTGCAGCTATGCTCTCTGGTAATGACCGAGCATTGCATTGCACGGGTCTGATTCATCTTACTGGATCTTATGGTTCTGTAGTCTGTGCTGCACACTTGCGGTTGGCATTGCCGGTTATTACCTAACCATGCTTCTTTGGAACGATTCATTGTTTTAAAGCTGAATCATTGTGCAGCAATGGCTATCTCAACACATATACCCACCCCACAGGCATAAATAAAACTATAAGCAGGTTATGCTGTGTATATTTTAAGCTGCATGTTTGTTTTGTTCCTGTTTGCAGCTCCTCCTTGCTTTGTGACACCACTCCCTCAGAATGAAACAGCAGCCATGACTCACTGGCGCCTCCTACTGCATCCAGAAGGGGACCACTTCACTCTGATCAATGTTTTTGAAGCCTATGTCCGGCGTGAGTCTGTTTTTTTTTTTTTGTCTGAACACATTTACTATAACTTTAAGGATGTTTGTGTGAATAAAGAACACTGAACTGTATTATTTAGCTCTGTGCTTGCAGAACAGATCATTTTAAAGCCCAATGTCTCTTTGGACTTGTTTAGACCAAGAGGATGATGGCTGGTGTGCTAAAAACTTCCTAAATGCCACCTCCTTGCGACTAGCTGTAACCATTCGAGCACAGCTGCTTGACGTCATGCAGCGAATCGAGTTGCCCATCTCAGCACCTGCCTTTGGTTGTCAAGACAATATTAGCAACATAAAGCGGGCACTCATCTCCGGATTTTTCCTCAAGGTGGGGACGATTTACTTACAGTAAAGCTCTAAATTGGCTTATTAAAAGAATGTTTTAATTTACACATTTTTGGGTGCTGAAATACCATTGGATAATTGCCTATACTGTAAAATGATGCCGTTGCTGTGCAGTGAATGATCATCATTTCCCTTAGGTGGCTCATGATGTAGATGGCTCAGGAAACTACCTGCTTTTGACACACCGCCATGTGGCACATTTACACCCCTTCTCCTCGTACCTGTGCCGCATTCCCCGCCCCAACCCGCCCAGCTGGGTGCTGTACCATGACTTCACCATCTCCCATGACAACTGCATCCGCACTGTCTCAGAAATTCAGCCGCAAATGTAAGTCTGCTCTGCAAAAGTGACTGTGTGACCCAGTGTGATTTTGTCTGAATTGAATCAGTTGAAAACCAGTTCACAGACCGTCTTGTTTGTCTTTCTATTCATTTGTGTTTTTTTAATGAGGACTCTCTGTCTAGTTAATTTTAAAATTGATATTTCATTTGCTTCTTCCCCTGCCTTAACCCCTTCCTTTCTTCTTCTCTTCCGCCCTGTTACCTGCAGGTTAGTGGAACTGGCCCCACAGTACTACCTGGGGAACCTACCCTCTAGTGAAGGCAAGGAGCAGCTCATGGAGCTGAAGGGCAGCTTGTTGTCGGCGGAGGAGCAGGGAGAGCGGGACAGTGAGGCGGGAGTGGAAGGGCTTCATGGCAGGCCCCCTGGGACTGTGAACCAGTACAGCACAGAGCTGTGTGCACTGCAGTGATGCACTGCGCTTGTGACATTGTAAACTAGGCGGCAAGAACTGTGACATCTCCAGAGCCTCTTATGTTGATGTTTTGTACAAATCTTCCCATTTATTACACCGGTCCTTGACAAATTAGGAAACTGATGTACAAAAATGCTATTAAAAATAACTTAGACACTGGGGTAGTGTAGCATAATTTTAAATTGTATGATCACTTCAGACAGCAGTAGGAGTTGATGCACCTCTAAATGGACCTATTTCTATATATGCCTTAACTGGAGTGATTGAAGATCAACAAAAGCAGTAATTGATTAAGCCAGCCTTAGAATTAACTGATGTTTTATTCCAACAAGCATCAGGGTGAATGAACATTGTTAATGAGTATAAATAATTTATGTGCAAGCAATATTTTTACGGCAAGTTTTGTAAGAAGAAATTTTAGACTTGAACCTGGTTCTGTATACCATCATTGTGGACAACACTGTATTATTTGTGAACAATAATCATTTGTCTGGTTGTATATTTGGACGTGGGCTGTTTTATCAAGTGGCTGAACTAAGTAGGCAGCAGAGGAACCAATTTACCAAATTAGACTCAAGTAATTGAATTAGAGTATCAGTGTTAGAGCGTTTTTACACCCATAGTTCAGTTTCTCTGCTCCGAATCGGCAGATGAGTTTGTAACCTTTGTAGCGTTCACCCGTCGGTTTGGTTTGCCCCCCTGCAAACTTCGTGAAAATGTTAATTCTGCTGATCGGTAAAATGTGTCTGTGGTGGGAGCAAGAAAGTGAGTACGGGAAGAAGGTCCTGGGTGCTGGGCTATGAAGTTGAACATCTCTCTATTTCATGTATTGTTGCCTCACTTTTCTTTTTTTTTTATGAGTTTCACACCAGTCAAATCCTTTCTTCTTCAGCCGTTGACTGTACATTTAGAAAATTTCAGAGTTTTCATGAGTTGTTTTTAGGAACTGACAGATGTAGCCACCTGCCCAGATTTCGATAAGACAACGTACCTCGCTGCCAGACCAAATAAGGCCTTGGTTCAGCTGATTGGTTTCCATGTTCTGCCTCATCCCATAATGCAAAGGACACCTGGCTACGGCAGCTGCATATCTCAAACTCGTGGAGTACACCTTGAAGTTGGGTCGGATTGAGGTCAGATCACGTTTACACTACTAACGAACTGCTCCAGAGTTCATTTGGGTCTGGACTGAGACCAGCTCCTCTCATGGGTTTCTGTACGATTCATAGTATGACTGGTGTTCAAACCTGCCCAAATAAATGGCACCAAGAGGAAAATCAAACCAGAGTGCGTTTTAACTGGACTAAATAGTCCTGGTGTGAAAACACCTTTAATTCTCAGGGTTTGTCTTGTCCAGGCTGTTTTTTGTGATTATTTCAGATTTTTTTATAACTTGCTTTTTACACTGTTTTTTACAAAGCAATCTGTAGCTAATGAACCTAAATGAAAACAAGACAATCACCTATTTCAAAGGTAGTTTCTTTAGCCCTGGCCTGGTTTGCTGGGTCACAAAAAAATGCTAATTTTCCCTTTATTGTCTGAAATCATCATTTAAACTGGTGTTTGAAACCAAGTGAAATGAAATACTGCTTTTTAAAAATGTAATGTTTGAAATGACCTGTTTAGGGAAAAAAAAGCTGAGAATCAATTTGATATTTTAAAAGAAGATTTTTTTGGGAAGGATGGCATGATGGTGTGGTGGTTAGCACTGTTGCCTCACACCTCTGGGACAAGGGTTTAAGTCTCTGCTCAGGTTCCATGTGTGGAATTTGCATGTTCTCCCTGCGTCATTGTGGGGTTTCCTCCGGGTACTCCTGTTTCCCCCACAGTCCAAAAAACATGCTGAGGCTAATTGGAGTTACCTTGTACTAAATTGTCCACAGGTGTGAGTGTGCCCTGCAATGGGCTGCCGCCCCGGTCCTGGGTTGTTCCCTGCTTTGTACCTGTAGCTTCCGGGATAGGCTTGTGACCCAGATGGATAAGTGGTTTCAGAATATGGATGGATGGATTTTTGGGGAAAAATAATATTAAAATATAATACCCCACTATAGAGTAGAGTAGATTTATCTATAAATAAAATATTATACCTTTCAGTATAACAGGAGAATTTCTGGTGTTATGAGACCTTTTGAGGGAAGGCTGAACAAGTAGTGCAGAAGAAGAGGGAACCAAAATGTCCAGGGAAAAGGACCTATGCAGAGCCAAGTGATAATTAGTTGTGACAGTTTTATTGGGGAAAAAATGAAAAATGAAGCAAAAATGAAGGAAAGAATCTACCTAAAACAAAAGAAAAGTAACACCTACTTCATAACCGGGACAAATGATTTGGCCATGCCAAAAAAAAAAGGCTTCCACACCTACCTAACTATACTGATGTCAGAAAACTCAAACAATAGTACCTAATTCCAGGCACAATAATACAATAGCCTAAAACTATAGAGAAAAAAGACAAATTGGTTAAGGGGTCAATTCTCCCACTGATCTCCACAAACCAATTGTATCACTGCACAGAAGATATCGCCAGGGTGCTCTTCCTCACCCTGACATCGGTAAACTGCTCACTGCAAAGTTTGTGAATTATCTTGAATAACCAGGCCGTTATTTCTGCCAAGAAACATTACTGTTGAATTTTTTTAATGTATTTTCTTATCAGTTTGATCACTACAGAAAGAATGCCATACAGTCCCATTATATTAAAGAGGCTTATATCTCCAAAACTAGTCAGCAGAATGACAGAATGGATAGATAGCACTAAAGCCCCTCTAAAACATATATTTTTCAGTTTTGGGGTAAAATGCGCCTTTTTTGATTTAAGTGCTTGATTGGAGTATCAAGCCCTAAGTGCCCAACACTAATGATATTCCATCTGGTTTCCAAGCATTTGTTGAGTAATCAGGGCTCTTTCAGATGAAGCCCCATGTCAGTGCTTGAATCGTCTTTATCTGATGACATATTCAATGACGAAGCTTCCCACCCAAGTGGTTCATGAAGCATGTTGAATCAAGCGAGTACTGCATCTAACAGAAAAGCCCTACTTGGTGGTCTGTTTTGGAGAGCAGATTGTGGATGGTGAGGAAGGAGTGTTAGTATGGAGCCAGCTTCTAAAAGGAAGTTTTCCTCAGCTTGGGAACATTTCGAACAAATTTCTCAATTTTATTTGATATCTTGACACTACCTTTTATGTACTACAAAAATTCTCTTTGAATATGTAATTTAATTCTCTGTGGTGTGTTCTACCCAATCACACAATGTGTAATTTCATATTATTCCACAGGTACCTAAGAATATTGTCCCTGATTAAAAACTCTTGATCTTTTAATTTCTGCATAATGTTTATCTTATAACACCCACACTGCCCTCTCTACAAGCATTGTTCCATTTTTTGTATTCAGTTTGCAGTAACAGCTTTATTAACACCTCTCTGTCCAATTTCACATCCCTGTACCCAGTTACACACATTCAAATGCTCCAAACTACCCAATGAAAAATGTCTGTGACAATTTTCAAATAAGATCATAAATAAAAGGCACATATGTTGGTAATGGCATAATGAATTGTTGTTGAAGCACCAAGACTTTATAGCCAACTCTGTCAAAATATGTCAGAAGGCGACAGGAAACAACGAACCATGAATTGAAGAACAATCAAGCAAAGCAGTGCACATATCATTAGCTGCCATGCTGTGGTGGATAGTCATGGGTTCACATAACCCAAACAGTAAGATGCTATTGATTCAACACTGAAGTATAGTCAAATGCATTGATTTGTGGTCAGTGTTAAGTCAACGCTGAACTTAAATTTATTTTTAGTTAGGTATTCAACATTGATAGTCTGATTGTAATGACACTGATTCACCATTGCTTTTGCAATGCTAAAAATTTTGTTGAAAAGCAGATGTTAAACCAACATGGATATTGGGAGAAATTTCAACATTAAAGTGATGCATGCTCAGAGATGCTCAGAGATATCAACAGTGATATATGGTGCCCATTTTTATCATTGAAAAGGAGATGCTGATCCCACATTGATATATTATCCTTAGTGCAATCCAGAGATTTAAGTAAAGCTCCTGTTCTTCTTGAATGAAAAAGAGTAGTGCCAGGGCAATCATGCTGCCTGAGTGCAAGCTTAGTAAATTCCTGGGGTCTTATTTATAACCGTGTGTATGAAAAAAAAGAAAAAAAGAGCTGCGACCTATAGAAGCAAACTTGACAGAAAAATGTGCATTTCTGTTTGGAAGCTTTGACCCATGCATACAGCATTTTTGAGAAAATTGGCGACCAAGCTGGCGATGGTGAATTGAAGCCAGATTATAGGAAAAATGTAATTTTTTAAAATGTAATGTCTATTAGAGCTCATTTCTTCTATTCTGTTCAGGAGGACAAAAATTTGTCACTAACATGCAGAAGGATCTTAAATGGGCCATCAAGGAATTGGATGGCACAGTCCGCAACAACATTGAAAAGGGTAGTTTCAAGTCACTTCAGTGCATAAAAGGCTGCATAGGCAAAACGCTTTTCGGTACACCTCAGTCTTTTCTGCTGTGGTAGAGCCCTCACATTCATTTCCTCAAAGTTATCTTTGACAGTGTTCTGTGCAGCAGCAAAGTCTGTTGACCTGTAATTAATCAAAGATGCAAAGCCTACATTCGCAGATCTACAGCGCACAGAGTTGCATTTTGGGAGACTGGAAGAGCTTGCTTGTGGTGGTCTCTCGGTGAAGGATATCAAAACATACCACTCAGTGGCGCCCCCATCTGTACACCAAATAGACACACTGCATACCCTAGCAGTAGCACAAGACACGCACAGTTGCCAAGTCCTTATCTTATACGTGTCTTTAAGCTTATTTTTTCTCTAAAATTGCTGCTGGGCAAACTCATCCTGAGGGTATCCTACACCCTGTGAAAACTGTAAGAGGAAGTTCAGTGTAGTGCAGTGTTGACTTTATTCTTGAATTATTTCAGGTTTAAATCTCAAAATATTTCATTAGGCCATAACTAAACTATTGCGACTTTATTTTTGAAATCCATTAGCCTGTTATTCTATTTTTTATCAATCCCCAAAAACACCACCATAGATCTAAAAATAGAAATTAAAGGTGTAGAGTTCACCCAACTCAAACACTAATATTAAAAAAGACATAATGATGCCCGACCCGGTTTATATGCTTAAATTTCATTTTAACGGACTGTGTAATGTCCTTCCTGTTGCCTGTGCCCTTCTCAGTACCAGTCTTCCCGTTTTGACCCCTCGCGGCCCTGTTTGTTTTTGATTCAATAAAGCCCCTATTGTTCCCTTTACACCTACCCTTGAGTTCTTCATTGTGGAACTAACGACAGCCAGCAAATTGCCCAAATATCGTTGTTATTTTTGTTTGACTTGTAGCTGCAGACTCCTAAGCCTGCACTGGTGTACATACTATGACTGAGAATTCTGCAGGTGCCCCTAATACCACTGTACATATTTGGTAGCGGTAGAACCCAACATCCCCATCGCCAGCACCGGGGTGGATAGTGGAATCTATAGCTTCATAGTTGATTTGTATTAGGGCATGGGAAGAAAAGTTCCAGTAGGGCCAGGGAGAGGTGCATAGTGGGATTATCATCAATGTCTTAGGCCTTAGGCAAGAAGAATGTCTATGTCTAAATATATGATGAGATATGGATAGTTTGAGTCACTTGATTGCATGATGTAAGTGGTTAGCAAGGGTAGGGTGCAGCTAGTGGCTGACTGGCCAAAGGGATGCAGAGGTGCACAAGGTCATCACCTATGAGGTCATCACGCACTCTGCAAAAAGACAACAGCCCCTGTCTTGACTAATGGGGTAGAAAAGTTGCCTTTTAAGGGAAGTTGCAGAAATGTATAAAACCTGAGTATTTTCTTTGTTCAGGGTTTCACTTCTTTGGAATGGGGATACTTGGTTTCTTTGCTGTCAACTTGAGGGCGCCATGCCTTAAAAAAAGAAGTTTCATATTGCTCAAGTCATGTCCGGTACATTTTCTTCTTACCTAGTGCTGAACAGAATTTAGGGAAGAGAAAAGTTAATATAAGTTATTTACTTCCATATCTGAGCTTCAGAATCTCTCATTCTCCACACCTTACCAACTGTTCTCTCTCCATAATTTCAAGATTACATTCACATACTGTTTCAGAACTTCTCACCTCTGTGGTGCTGCTGAAAACAAATTATACAGCTTCTAGACATTGGCAAAGTATCTCACAGTATCAATGGATGCTTTTACGGCATCAGCTACTACAAGATTAAATGCATAAGCTGCATAGGGAACAAACAGTGCACGGGGATTTTTCTCCAGGAGCCTTCCTTAGGCACCTTTTTATGCCTTTTTATGCCTTTTTTATGCCTTTCATTGTCACTCTCCTCTACAGTCTTCAAATGGAATGTTCAGTTCAGTCAACTTCTTAATTATCAAGACAGACAAAGCAAGATGACTTGTCTCAGAAGTGACAAGGAATCCCAGGAAGTATTTTTGAATCTCTAGTGCCATTTTCACTAACTGATGATGATGATAACATCTGTTTGTGTGTATATGTATCTTATATCTGCTGTACAATCCGAGAAGAGAGAGAAATATTTAGATCTTTTTATTTTAGCCACAATGGTTTCTTGTATTTTCAAAATGACTTCATTTTGAATAGTAAACAAGCTAGCTTGTTTAGCTGAACTGTGAACACACTAAATGTGTTCTTTCAGAACTGGATCAAAACTAGCAGGGAGCTCCACTTCCTTCATGAAATTCCCATTGTGTGCTTGGTACAAGGTAGATGAAGAGCCCTGTAGCAGCCAACATTGTAATAACTGCCAATAACTTAATAATATAACTCTAAACGTAAAGCCATGTTGGCCATCAAGAAGCCTTATTACCAGTTCTGCTAGGCTAAAAACAGCTAATATAAAAAGCGAACATCGTACACTCAAACAAACAAAGTAGGAAATGGTGCACATTCTGGCGTTACAAGCCAAAAAGTCAATTTTCCCAGTACAGAGTTTCTGAAAATCTTTACTCTTTTTTAGTTTTACAAAAGCTCAGTTTTCATTGTCCTAAAATGCCGTCTGCATGTGGACAAAAGGCCAATATGCATGGAAAAAGTTACATTTTTAAAAATCCCTGTGTACATGTGGACTAAGCCTAAATTAAGTAATTAATTTAATCCAAATAACTATATTGTGCTTGTGGGTGTCTTGAAATGTGCTATATAAATGCAACTTTCATTCATCCATTCATTTTGAGTTATAATATTTAGATTAATATTTGAACCAGGATCATATAATTTAGGGAGAAATATGAACAGAGAAAATATTATCCTACCTAATATATTCTGTGCAAACTCTGTCACTACTTCATCCAGAACTAGCCTGACTAGGCTTGAGTCATAAATCATCTGGGAGCTAATCCCTGTAACAGAAACGATAACTCTAGGGGTTTTGATGAGTGATGATTATACAAAAATAAGGGCGTGGATATGAGTATAGGCAGTAGGGACAAGTCCCTAACAATATTGTAGAAGTACTGAATTGTCACTACCAATATTTGTGGCAATCTCCAAACTTCTGACACATTAAGATTCTCAGAGTTGAATTGAAAGGAAATTTTCCTTCTCCTGACATTTGTTGGGCAAAATCAAGGGTGCATCCCAATAGTGTTTTGTTTCCTTCTTCTTCTGCACGCACTAGCTCAGTGTCAGCATATTTAGGGACGGAATGAGGGAAGGAAAGTGAAAATATTGAGATGCACCCTAATGTGTATGTTCATGACAGCCACTGGAGAAATGTTTCAGTGGTTACTTTTTTGTGATGGCAGTGTGGCAACAAATTACATACCTAATATGTTGTGATTTTGTTACGCAAAGACCCCTTGGTGTTTTTTTGTTCTTTTTCCAATTTATTGTTGCAGCTGCAGCATTCTTTAATTCTTACACTTTGACTTTTTTTTACAAAAATACACTTTGTATTTTTATTATTGTGCATTTTTGTAATGTGAAAACCTATTTGAAAAACTATTAGTAACATTTGTGGCAGATCTATCTTCTAGTCATTTTGACAGTGCTGGTGCAATGCCCCTTTTTCTTTTGCTGCATGCACAGCCATTAAGGTCCACTGGGGATCTCCCCTGCAGTTTGCAGTGCACAGGTTGCTTATGCTTTCTCCTCCCCTGTGGCCAATTAGCCTGGTGGATGGCCCTTCCAGAGGGGACTGCAGCCTCTCACAGCACATGCCTGCCTGCCCGTCCGCCGGCTTGTGGGAATCCCCTTGCATTAATAATAGCAGCCATTTCTTCTTCTCCCTCCTGTGCCCTTTTAGTCGTGCCAGTCAATAAATCTCTACCCTCCGGGGTTATTTTTCATGCTATCTGGTGGCTCCTGTTTTGGCGGATGTCATAAAACTTTTAGTATTATCAGGTGAGTTTTAATAGTTTAACTACCAGCCACAATTTTTGGCATCTGTAGCCTATCACAGGTTGTGCCCAACTCCAGTCCTGGAGGGCCAGAATCCAACACAGCTGATTAAGATGTGTTTGAGCAGGGAAATCTGCAAACTTTGTTGGATTTTGGCCCTCTGGGGGTTATTTTTGAAAATGTGATTTCTTAGTCATTTCAATGTGTAATAATAATTCATTGTATTTACTATTTTTATTAATGCATTTTTCTGGATGAATGACTGGTTAGAGCTTGCATGTGCTCCCATGTGTGTGACTAGGGTTTTCCTGGCTGCTCTTGTTTGCTCTTACACTGCAAAAACATTTGGTTTGTAGCAATCGGTGTCTCTAAATTGCTCGTGGCGTGAACCCTCTGATAGACCTGCAACCTGGGTCCTGCTGCTCCGCAAGGGTGCATCTGTCATATTCTCAGGAATCATTTCATGATCTCACGTCTCCTCTCTTTGAAGGAACCCATCCATCCTCCTTCATCTGTTTATATACATAACAACAACTTTTCCATTCTAATGACGCTCTTCATTAGCATGTGCTAATGGGTTTAAAAAATATTCATGGCAACAGTGGAGTATTGAGTCATTTGAACATTACTCTTTCTTACCTGAGAAAAAAATGTTTTGAGACGACTCCAATGAGTTAAACACGTTATAACAATGCATCAAGTAGTGATACAGCATTACGTAACTCAACAAAATGTAACAAATGTTCATTAGATAAATTTAGTTAATCATCCGGGATAGGCTCTGGACCCCCCGTGACCCTGACTAGGTGGGAGGTATGGTGATGGAGTGGTTAGCACTGTTGCCTCACACCTCAGGGACCAGCATTTGAGTCACTGCCATAGATCTTTGTTTTGAGTTTGCATGTTTTCCCTGTGTCATCGTGGGGGTCCAAAAACACACTAAGGTGAATTGGAGTTGAGAAATTGCTCATAGGTGTGCATGGTGAGTGAAGGGTGCGCAAATGTGCCTTGCAGGGGGCTGGAACTCTGGAATCCTGGATTGTTCCCTGCCTTGCACCCGAAGCCTCCTGGATAGGCTCCAGATCCCCCACGACTCCGAATAGGACATGCGGCCTATTCAAGGACATGGATGGATGGTTGGACGAATGGAAATTTAGGTAAATTATTTGGGTGCATTTCCCAATAGTTTTGATGCTAAGTAGTTTTTTTATTTCATAGCCACTTAAGAGCTTTCATTGATTAAGGAGTGATTCTCAAAGCCCTTTGTAACTAAAGTAGTTTGTAAACTTATTCATAAATTAATGAGTGATCCAACCTACTCATTATTTTCCATGTTGTTCTTTATTTTGAACTTTTGCCTGTTATTCTCTCACAGAGATAAGGAAGTGACCTGAAATGAATCTCAAAAACAGATCGATGCCCTTTTTTGGACAATGTAATAATAATGATGGTGATAGGCTAATAATGCTGCTGGTGATGAAGATGATGATAGTGGTAGTAATAATAAAAGATTAATGTTGCAGTATAAAATTTTACTGTAGGCTATAAATTTGTTACATTTTGTCGAGCTAATACATAATGCGGTGCTATTACATAATACATTGTAGGCCCCCATGATGCACTTTGCTGGCCCCCATATCCATCTGCCCAACGGGAAAATGCCTGGTTTGCCAGATGGTCAACTCAGCCCTGTTCAAGGTCACAGGAGTTACTAACACTTAGCTAATCATAACCACAATATGCTGCATACCTTACAAATTTTTAAGTCAGAGGGCAGAGCATGAATCACGACACATTTTAATACCATTCCTGTCCTAGTGCCTTGTACTGAAAAATCACCTTCTTGTCTTATCAGTTTTGTTCGTAGTGTTATTTTAGAATTCTTTTTCTCATTTGTTGATATAAAAATAAAATGTCTCTACAAAAGTATTAAATCAACTGTCTTTTTCTAGCTGGTTACTCCTTTTTCTTCTTTTATTCCATATAACCATCATTCCATCCATCTTTAATTTATTAACCTACCTATTCTGTTATCCAAAACTGGAAAACAGTAGTACTTACTGACATAAAAATATGACAAAAGGGACTTATAAATAAATTACTATTGAACACTTACCACACAAGTTCTAAAGGCTGCTTGTCTCCGTAATGTCTATTTTGTAATTGTCCTATCTTATGTATGGTTAATTTTATAGAAAACTAAGGATGCACCCAGGCTCCGCTGTGTCACGCACACAGTGGTGGAGCAGAACCTTGCATGTCTGCCATATCGTCACTACATGTGTTTCACATGTCTTTGCAAATGGGATCAGTCATAAATTCCATGTTTCTTCTGGGAGATAATTGAACTTCTTAATGTGATTATATAATTTTTGTGTAACAAGGCTGCGTAAAAATGTTGCCCTCTGCTGCTGTAATAAACACACATTGATGCCGAGTTTGTTTTTGATTGCATCATTCTGTTTTAGATTAAAAAAACACTTAATCTCATATTTAATCAGTCAAAAGCAGACATCTCTTATTTTCAAAAAGGTTTTATAATAAGTAGCAACATTTTAACTCAATATAGATATAATAATTCAATACTTTAACCCAATAGCAATGATGAACTCTACTGCTCCAGTGAGGAAATGAACTAATTAAGGGAGGGAGTTTAATGAAATATGGCTGTCAGTACAAATAAATAGAAAGACATAATTTGATCTAGTTTCATATGCAGGTTTACAGCTTATCAGGAGAATGTAGAGAATTGTGAGTGTACCACAGCAGTATGCCTACCTATGCTGCCTTTGCAGGTAGCCTACCTGCTAGCCATACTCAATTTACACTTACAATAAACTTGCTTAGTACACATACTGTATATCGTAATTCAAATAAGAAGTTACAATTTGCTGCTGGATTACAGATACAGCATAAATGTTGAAGTGTACGCAATTTATGGATACAGTTGCAAGAGCAAGTATGTTAACCTTTTGGAACGGCTGGGTTTTCTGCATTATTTGGTCATAAAATATGACTGGCTCTTCATCTAAGTCACAGTACTGAACAATTGTATTGTTCTTGGACATCATTCAAACATTCACAGTGTGTGCTGGTAAAAATAAGTGATCCTGTGGATTTAATAACTGGGTTTTCCCCATACCGCATTTGGCTTCTTTTCACAGTTTTCCTGGAGGGTATAGGAGGTGGCTTTGTAACTGTCCAGGCCAGGTCTTGCAGATAAAACGGGGCATAATATAGTGTTGCCTGGTCTTCTTGAACAATTAAACCTTAGCTTCAAAACATTTCCTGGTAGTGTTGTGGAGTGTGATGGTAGTCATTGGCATATTTCATGTATACAGTATATGCATGTATAATGTTCTTTTTTGGAGAGTACTGCCATGCTCACCATGCCTGTTCAATATTTTGCATATGGCAGACTCATGAACAGAAATTGTATCCAGTTACAATGATTCCTTCAAGCGTATAGCTGTTTCTTTAAGATTATTATTTTTTATCTTTATCTTGGCTGCTTTATGATATTTTTGACAGGTATCTTCACACACCCTGAGATGAAGAAGCAGCCTAGTATGAGCATCAGGTTTATTCACCATCATGTTGAGTGACTTATGTGGAACAGGAACTTGACTCTGCTTTAATGCTTTATTGATCCCTGAATTTGATATATGTTCTGTATATATTTTCTTTAACTCAATATTTAAAACCCTGCTGTCGCAGTCTGACCCTGACAAAGACCAATAACACACTCAAATTGTGTAGTAAAATACTTTATAGAGTAGTACATGTTTTCGGAAATATAGCATTCATAATCTGTGGAATTATCTATTATGTACAGTTATTGTTAAATATTTATTTATGATTAGTTTATCAGTATCTCTTGGCGTGTTTGCAGTAAAGTCCAGAATTTCTTAATTAGTTGAAAAGTTAAGTAAGGATATTGATATTCAATTTCTTATAGATCTTTCCAAAATTATAAAAGCTGGTGTTCAGACCATCATGAAGCCATGGTGATGATGAACATTCCTTTATAACTCTTCTTGCTTTGGCCGTCCAATATCGGAGTCACATTTACCATTCTGCTCATATTTTCTTTTCGCCAGCCTGTTCTCATATCTTCATTAACACCCAGGAGAGCTCACAGGAACCAGAAGCATCTTCTCCTCCCTTTTTTCGCAGCATGAGGGGGTCGGCTGGCATTTGGGGGCTGGAGGAACGAGGAGGTTTCCTCAATATGAGAGGCAGGGCCCGGGGACAGGGCTGTCTGAGGGGAGGTGGGAGGCTCCGTTATCCTCCAGGCACGAGTGAACTGGCCCTCCTGAAGCCGGAAGTCATGCTCCACACTGAGGGGAGTGTGGGGAGCGAGGAAAGGAGGGAAAAACAAATCCCACGGAGAAATAAAAAGAGGGATTATCGGGAATGAGAGGACAGAGGAGAGAGAGAAAGGGAGGGATTAACAGGGGAGGGGGAGAGAGGAGGAAGAGGAAAGGAGGGAATAGCATGGGAGGGGAGAGAGGAGAGAGAAAAATAGTCAGTAGTGGTTTTTCCAGGTTTGAAATGAAGTTCAGATAAAGAAAATGTTGTTTGTGACAGATGTTGTTAGCAGTAAAACTATTGCAGCTTTTTAAAGAGTCTCCCATCTTAAGGATATTGAGGCACTAGAGGTGCATATTTCATCACAGTACTGATGCAAACATACCCCCGTCTCTCTACAGAAGAAAACGTCGGCTTTCAGAGAAAAATAGCCGAGACTTCAATATCCTTTTAATTCACTTGGAAGTCACCATACCCATGCCCTCATTTACCATCTCTCTCAAGTTTTAGATAATTTATATTGCAGTAGAATGGACACAGTCAGAACAACAACGATGTATTCCTCAGACAGACCCACCACCCGCTCCCCCAGCTAATCCTTAATCATCTAACACCCCCATCCTATACAATTTCTAGAATTACTGGAGGGATCAACTGGAAGTGCGAAAACCAATAAATGGGCTTTGGTAATTCACCTAGAGGAAACGTGCCCGCAAAGCCAGAGCGAAGTGAAGTGAAGGCTGTGGGTTTTACGGTAGATTTATTCACTCAAATATTTGTAACAATGCATAGGCCTGTCACAATAGCTACTTCATTTTATTGTCGCAGAAATAATAAAAATAAATGATATTGCTGCCATTTTAAGATCATTTTCTGATTTAATGATAATATAATACCATAATAATGCTGAAGTACATCCAAAGAGCAATGCATTTTTAATTCTTTAATTCTTAAGAACACATTGGAATTGGAATATCACAAAATATAAATATCCTAAATAAATAAAACATAAATAAAACTACATAACCAAAAAGGCTCTGTTAACAAAAATTTTATTATATATTCAACATTTTGGCAAAGGTGTATAGAGTATCATTAGTTCCTTTGCGAATGTCCTGCCAACCCAGTTTTGTGAAGGTTCCACTTAGCAAACCAAAACCTGGGGCCTCATTTATAAAGCAAGCCAAAACCTGGGGCCTCATTTATAAAGCAAGCCAAAACCTGGGGCCTCATTTATAAAGCAAGCCAAAACCTGGGGCCTCATTT
>JAODKL010000118.1:24154047-24174508 GCA_026780765.1 Petrocephalus schoutedeni
AAGTCCTGTTTGCTGGAATAAACGTCTTATTCAAAGTACCGCCTGCATCATGGGTCGTCGTTCGCGCCAGAACCGTGGCAGCTATAATGTGCTCCTATAATGTGTTTTAAAAAGAATATTTATAGCTATGTATATAATACTTCATGAATGTGTAACAGTGAATTATAAGAACAGTTATTAGGCTTTACGAATATGGGCTTCAAAGAAAGTGTTACCCCTTTGGTTATCAAAAAGCATAAATAGTGTAGTTATAGTGTGCTATAATGCATTTATAACACTTCATTATCTGCCTCAAGCAAAGGAAGGATACATTCATATCGATAATGTGTCATAGCAAAAGTAAAACACAAAAGTATTATTTGCTTTAAGAAAGTTAAAAAAAGTAAGTTATTGTTCTTTAATGTAGCTGAACTTTGAAGGGGTTCAATTTATTTGTGATATATAATTCATCCTAGCTATCCTGACCAGGATGTATAGATTATTCATGCTGAATTATTATTTTTTTCAATTGCTTTCAAGTACATCCCATTTGACAAAATATTTTGGTCTGCATTTTCGGAGGCCCAGGAAGAGACCTAAAAAGAGGATTTTTTGAACATCTGCGGGTTGCATGAATCATTCATAATTCATTGCAGCTAGTGCAATGAATAAGTGCAGGTACCCCAACAAGCACCACAAAAATTCTGGGAAAAACCATCTGATCAGTTCAACTGTATTTATGAGATAATTTTATTTATAAAAGATATTGATTTATTTGCATATGGAAATGTTTTGCTTGTCCCAACTAAGACTCCTATTAGACACACAGACACACATATACAGTCATTTTCACTGGCACTCCCGGGAGAGTTTTGGGGGTTAAAGGCCTTACCCAAATGCACAACAGTATTACGATTACTCTGCTGGCAATGGGATCAGGAAACCGATTCCCAACCCACATATAGCCACACACCTTCCTAGCACTTCAAACAAGAAGCACTGTCACAATGCACTTTACCTGTGCTCCTGGGTGTGAGCTCCCTAGAGAGTAAGCCTGAAGTAACAGTAAGGGAAAACTAGCTCCTTGTGAGGAACCATCGTCAAGAGGGAAGGCAAGCTTCCTATCCCTGGTACTGAGGCAGTGCAAGCTGGTAGGGACATCATAGATTGGCTGGCACATTATGAAGCAGCCAGGCAGGTGGGCAGGTAAAGTGGGTTAGGCATAAACCAAGCAGGTGGGTGGCATAGGCAGGTGGCATGCAGGTGAGTGGGCAGGCAGGGTCCAAGTGATTCAACCCAGAATGTGGGAGCGGATAAGGAGAGTATATAAGAAAGTATTAAAGAGACAAGTACAACTGAAAAACAGCAAGATGAGTACAATAGAGAGCTCTGGCAGGTCTAGATATAGCAGCATGGCTATTAGAAAGAGGCGACATGACAGTACAGTACAGATAGCAGTGACAGTACAGTACAGATAGCACTGACAGTACAGTTCACCCAAACCAATGATCATAATTCTAATCTTAATCAGTGAATCATGGTGTTTCATTTAGACCCTTTGCCACAGGTTTATAAAATCGAGCAACAAGCCACGGGTTCATGGTTTGCAAATGTTTGAGGAAGAGTGGGTCATTCTGAAAAGTTTATGTAGTTTATGTTATGTCTTGCATGCTTCACGGGTCCTGTGGGCAGAACCTGTTTGACAGAATTGGACAGAATTTGCCACCATGTAGGCATTCGCTCTTTATTGGCTGCGGCAACATGTTTGCCTCTTTGGCCCACAGACCATCATAATAGCCCTGTTAAGAAACGAAAGAGCAGAGTGTGCTAGTGCAATTGCTGCCTGTCCCCCCCATCAGTTTCACCTGCACTACTTCCAGCAGAAACATCCTTGGAGACCTGACAGTATATCAAAGACCCCACCATGGACCAGTCAGAGTGCCCAGGATACCACCAACTGCAGCGTGCCGACACCCATGTCCAGCATCTTCCACCATCTTAACAGATGGCTGTCCAGCAGTGTGAGTGTATCCTACTATGAATAGTATGCCATTGTCTTCAGGGTCAAACACCTCTTCCCATTCTGTGTGCTATCCTGCCATCAGCCACCTATGCTCCCCGGACAGGAGATGGTCCTTCTCCCACTCCTTCTGTGGCTGATCTTGCTTGAGGATGAGCAGACCATGCTGCATTGCCTACCTGTAATGCAATCACTCAGCCATGCAGCAGTATTGGCATTCCACAGCTGCACAAGGGTGCTGGGACAATGCATTCGGCGTTGCAATGGAGCTGGGCGGTCAGGTGCCTCACATCACTCAAGTCATTAGTTCAATAGACCGATATCTTCCAAGGTGAAACAGTCAGTTAGATTAAAAAGAAATCCTATCTAGATTACACTCATACCACTGCAATCATGGAGCTGGATAATGCTTAGTGTCCACGTAGCTTGGATTTTAGCCCCATCTTGGTTTTGGAAACACTGGGAATTAGCTTAGCTTTATTTTAGAATTTAAACTGATTTAAATTGGCCACAAGTCATATGGTTCCTTAAACTTAATTTCTATGTCCATTGACCCTGACCCTACCAATTGCGGTGTTCCTTTAAGAGGCATCAAACTCCACTAGAGGTCACTTTTTCTGTTCGTCCTAAATCTGCTCTACAAATTGCTTCACCTGCCCGAATTTTTAAAACCAGCGAGTGTTACAATTTGTACTTGCTTATCCCACAGGTTTTTATTAATTTTTAGTGCTAGTATTCTGACTTATTCTTCAGTGTACAAGTATTATATTTATCTATTTATATATTTATATATATAACTTATCAAACAAAGGCTCAGATTGACCTCTGTCTCAGCTGGAGAGCTATTTAAATTATCAAACCAAAATGAACAACACTAATACATTTCTTTGTCATAGTAAAAAATAATAAATGATACTAATGAAAAAATAGTTGTGTCCAGTGGCCAATTAATATTATCTAGCCAGTTTCACCATTGGCAGAGACCAAATCAGGCTGGAGGCCTCCCCCAAACACACATATATTACTCCCACAATATTGGTAGGGACATGACCCTACCACCCACGAGTCCGTGACCAAATGGACAGTATATCCTTACTTACTTCACTCTTTCCCTCTGTTTAAAAGGTGCTTGATTATGCTGACTATAGTTTCATGGATTCAGGTATTTTAGCATAGTAAATAATACCACTTTTTAAAGGGAGAGAGCATACATACATATGTCAAAAATAAATTTATAATGCAGTGGCATATAGCTCAGTGGATTAGGGATCGGTGGCTGTGTTCGAAAGGCTGTGGTTTTGAATCCCATAGCTGGCAGTGTATCGCCTTTGGCCCCTAATCCCAGCTGCATCAGCGGTGCCACATACAGGCTGACTTGTGTGTTCTGCCCCTTAGATGAGGGATGAGAAAGCCAGAGAGTCTGTATGTGCTATATAAATGGCAAATGAACGGTATAGCTTAACTTAAAAAGCTAAAGGGACAGAGGAGATGCAGCTCTTCTCTCCACAGCTATAAAATGAATGTTAAGATTTCCGTGACCTTAGCTGGCTAACGTGAAAGAAAAGGAGAGCGAGAGAGAGAGGGCAGGCAGGCCGATCTGTGTTTGTGTGACTAAAGACCTTTTCCTATTCATCTAGGTGGATATGGAGCAAAGAAAGGAGGATATGAGGGAGAGAGAGAAAGCAAAAGGATGGTAACAGTCTGTAATGGCAGAGCACATTAATAAGTCTGCATTGTGCTCTAGTTATTCTGCCTTTCCTCTCTCACTTGGCACCTACAACTGAGGTTTCAAGTCGGCCTGTAATTATGATTGGACATGTTCTAAAAAGAGCAGTAGCCAAACATAGATGAATACGATTCTGCAGATTGCCTTACTCCCCCAAAATCTATCTGCCTATCCATTTTCTGTAACTGCTTCTCCTATTCAGGGTCGGGGGGGTCCTGAGCTTATCCGGGAGGCTATGACTGCAAGAAAGGGGCAACCCAAGATGGGGTGCCAGCCCATCACAGGGCACACTCAGACATGCCCACCTACAGGCAATTTGGTAACTCCAGTTAAACACAGCAAGTTCTTGGACTGCAGGGGTAAACTGTGCAAATTCCACACACATGAGACTCAAACCCAGGTCCTAGAGGTACGATACAACTCTGCTAACCACTGTGCCACATGATGCCCTATTCATTTTCTTTACCTGTTTGAATATGTCATACATCTATGCATTGAGTAGGAATGTTTGCAGAGATGCAACTTTAAGCATCTTTAAACATGCATTTTTACAGAAAGCAATGCAATCTGATACAAATGATAAAGTCGTCACCTATTTTATGTAACCGCAGACTATTTTTTAAATTGGAGAGGTATATTACTGTACATTTCCTTCCTGGTGAAAACCTTCCTGGTTTTGCACGCCAAGTTAATGTTTTGGTCAAAAACAAATCAGTGGCTGAGATAAAAAGTTTATTACAAATGCTGGACTTCTTACATAATGAAGTGAAAATTTATTACATTTTGTCTGGTTATTGCATAATGTAGTTTTATTACATAATGGGATGTAACACATGGCTGCACCTCTTTTTTCGAGTTATGAGTGGTGGGCATGACTGCGCTGATGAGGGGAGCATATTCGTAATTCAAAAGCATGTAACCTTTTAAGTGCTTTTTCAGCAAAGTTAAGCAAATGCATTTGTACTGTTTAGCCACATACCAGTCCTTCTAGGCTTCTTTATAACGTGTCACATTACCTTAACATTATTGACCTTGCTTGAAATAATTGTTTTTCATTTGCACTAGAACCTAGACCAATTTAAGAGTCTACCCTGAATGCAACTTTACACAAATAAACCGCAGTGACCTCCACAAATGTGTCTGCTGCTTTGAAGCACTGGTCCAGTTTGTTGGTCCTCTCCTCTCTGCTTATTCCCATTTTGTCGACACTGTTCTGGTGTCCTGTGTTCCGTCTGTCCATCCAGTGTCCCCTCTGGATCCTAACCTTGTCCTAACCCTGTTATGTGTCAGTACAGCATCAACTCAGAAAATATGAAGCCTGTTTAAAAGGCCTGGAGTGGATGTCATGTGATACCTGGGTGCACCAGCAGTCTGCAGCCAGACTTTTCTCGTCAGCTGGGCTATGTGCAAATATATTTCTGTACTTACGCTGAGAAAAAGCAGAACTGCAAATTTCTATGTGAGGCCAGTGCTGATTTTTCTCAAAGTAAAATTTATACGGACTAGATGTCTTAACACTGATTGATTTCTTATTAATTCTGCGGCAATTTGCACTTTGAGAAATATTCCTGTTTGTTTTTGTGAACGAATTTTGTTTGCTAATGGATAAAACAAAGAAGCAGAAAATCATGTATAAATCATGTCGGCTGTGCATTTCTTCCTGTACCACAGTGGCATAGCTTTTGTTTGAGCAACATGACCATTATATTTTCAGCCTACTCAAATAATGTCTTTGCAACACCAAATTCATACCGTTTACCATGTTAATTGAAATGTCTTGAAACATTATCTCATTTAATGATTAGCAATTAATAAAAATATTGGACGGCTATTGGCCGTAAAACTGTAATATCAGAACCAGACCAGAAGAAATTGTATCTTGCCATCTTTAGAAATAACAAAATCCTAAAAATAATTGAAGATGCTGGACCTCTTTTATAGAAGAACCTTTGGACATAATTCAAAGGGGGGAAAAAAAGATAGTTGAAGTTGCAAAGAAATTGCAAATTGAGAAGAGAAACCATACTCAGTACGGATAATGATCAGAAGCACTGAATTCGAGATAACTACCGGGAAGGAGGACATCACAGGAAAACAAGAACTGTTTTTAGAAGATTCATAAGATTAAAAAGAAATTGTAATTCTGTGCAATACACATCATACTAATGTGCAATAATAACCTTCGCTGCTGTATACTGGCCAATAATAATCTGTTCTGGTTATTAGATCAACATTGTCTATGGAAGGGCCATTTGAACATATTTGTATGATTATATTGTTCGTAGCTTTTGTTTTGTATTTATTAATGCGCCTTTGGGGTTGCCGTAAACCTAATTTCATATAAGATTAACAATAAAATGCTTGGATCTTGAATTATTTCTGATTTGTTCTGCTGTTTCGTGAATGTAAACCTTTTGAAAACCTCTCTGGATTAGGCCATAAGTGTGCTTCACCCTCGATTATGCCTAGCCCCTTTGGCTTCCAAGATCATCTCTGTAAATAGCTTGTAAATATTGTGAGAACTCCGTGTACTCGGTTAAGCAGGGAATGTAATGCCATAGAATTTTCCCTCCTGTTTATAACTCTTTAGGGGAGATAATGTTTGACGACCTTCAGAAGTTAACCTCTCCCTGGTCAGTGGGGTTGGCCTGACTTAAGCCATTCTTCTCCATCCATCCATCCATCCATCCATCCATCATTAATTCATCCATTCATCAATCCTGTAACTGCTTGTCCTATTCAGGGTCACTGAGGATTTGGAGCCTATCCCATTCTTCTTCTCCATTAAAAAAATTATGGAGAGATAATACAGAAATTAAGCAGTGGTCTTGCTTTGCAGGTTCTAACTGCCATAACGTCCCCGTAGTCTGTACCTTTTCTCCCTCCTACATTTGTTTTCAGTGGAAGCAAATGCATAAATAGTGACTAATCTAATCTTAACCCTCAGCCCTACTTGCTAAGGAATATACTGTATGCGAGTAATCTCTCTTTCCTGCATTTCCATTGCCCTCTGTCTGTCACAGACCTGTTCAGCTTTTTGTGTAAGCATGAATGAAACTGCTGTTTGCATGACTAAACGCTGATCTGCCAAATACACCCGTTAGATACAAAAACAACAACATGAAAACACAGAGGGCTAACTGCAATACTGACACAAGACTTTCTCCTTCTCAGCTCCATCTCTAAGTGTTTTCCTCCCTCTGTACGTAAAGTAATTCCCGAATTGTCTCTATTTAAGTAGGGCTGTCTATAATCAGCGCGGGCTGAGCAGGTCTCAGAACACGTTCTGTCTCTCTTCTGCTCGTTCTCTTTCACAGTGAAGGCAGCAGGTGGAGAAACATACTGCCAGGCTCCTTTTAGCCTCTCTATTTCACAGTCAATTCCATGCTTATCTCATCTGCAGATATAATGGTTTATGATTCAGTAAAACTTTTTACTGAGTCTTTTTTGTTCATCTTTGCGTCTGTTGTAAAATCATGTTTGTTAAGGGATTAAGTTCAGTTCAAACATCTCCCAGTTGTCACTTTCAAGGCATGTCCTTTGTGTATCTGAGTGACAATGTTTATTTAGTGAGATGTGTGTGCCAGTCCTGATACAATAATCACTGAGGGCTCAACAGACACACCTGTACTAGCCATTCATTTAAAGCATAGTGAGCTAAAAATACGTGAATAGACATGCATGCTTCTCTTTCTTATTGCTGACAATTGCCAGGGAGAAGAGACATTGATGATAAGAAAAACCTTGATGCAATAGAGTGGAGGAGGTTGACTAAAAGTGCCCGAGGATGATGCTGCCAAGACTGAACTGACATTTATTTCCCTGTGAATAATCAGTATACAAGCTGTTTTTTTTTAATTAAAGCATTTAGCTACAAGAGATATTTAAACATGTACCCACAGGTTGTGAGTTTCTGTCAACCTTTAAATTCATTTTCATTCCAGAGTCTAACGTCACATACTTAGTAAAAAGCTTCTTTGTTGTATACATTTTTTCCTGTGTATAATGTGAATTTTGACATGTATGTCAGTGAGAACAGTGCTGAGCTGGACGGAAATAGCTGTGCATGACCATATGACTTGGAAGAGGGAACACTGAAATAACCTATGTGAAGTACTGCTTTTTGTGGGGTTCTTTTTACTCTATTACCCATTTCGTTACAATGTGAACAGTTTTCGATATAAGGTTGTCATTTGCCCTGCCTGCCATTATTATTATTATTATTTTTATTTTATAGAATTTGTGCTGTCTTACTTTTTTCAACATAGTTCAACTTCAAGGATGATCACGTCACTTCAACTAATCAATATAATGAACTTCACTTATTTTCTATGGAAGGTCAAATCCAAGCTTCGCCATCTTCACATTCATGAACATTTGAGCAATGCTGGAAAAATGTATGAAAATTGAAGCTGAGAGATCAGAAGAGATTTGCCACCATATTGTACAGGATTATACTCATCAAGTTTATGAGTCAATCTCTCCCTGAGAACTGGTGTAAAGGCATTTTACTGAAGTAAAAAGGGGGATGACGGTATATTCACCGGACAGCCCGGTCACTCCGCCCATCTAATGAGCCAGTAAATGTGTTTTTGCCTGAATGGTCTCAATCATAGTTGTGACGTGCAACCCTGATTTACTGCATTTACCGCACACTCAACCCAGATGCCAATTTGCACAATACTTGCCCAAAAATTAGGTAGTCACTGGCATTACCATATAGTATTAATGGGCTGAATTATTTCTTAAAATCAAAAGTGGTATTGCTGAGGATTTAAGAAGTTGGTCCCGGCCAAGGGGACATCCATTAACATTTGGCTCCGGCAAAGAGACGGCCATTTCTGGAGGGTGGGACTGGACCACGTATCAGCCTGGGGGTCGTCAACCGGAAACCTGAAGTGTTTCGTCGTGTGGTGGGTATGTGCCAGCTCCTCAGCCTGACCTGACGTGAAATTGGCAACCCTAGTGAGGACTCTGTATCTGATCAACGGAGGCCATTTGATTCTAAAAAGGCTGATTAGTGTGATTTAATCCATGGATTGACAGGTACTGGAACTTAGTGCACAGGGTGAGAATGAAAACTCTGACAGCCAAGGAAACTATATGGAGTTTATATCCTGTCTCAAAATTTCTTCACTTCTATTTCATCACACATATAATGGCTCTGTGCTGCTTTCGCTTAGTGGTGATCTTACAGTTCTACAGGTTGCGATTCTTCACCGAATGCTTCTCTGAAGTTTGAGAAAGATCCTCTGAGTTATCATCTTGAAAAGAATGTGTGATGCCATGTAAGTGCATTGCTGTTTACTAACAGAGAGCGCTAATTTTCAACAAAGTTACTTTCCCCAAATCTCAAGTAAATGAAGCAAACTAAGTTACAGATGAATCTGACACATCTGTTTAGACAAAATGAATACTCAAATTTAACCACCACCACTCTCAGCTCACATACACATACAAAGAGCACAGAGACAGTGACACAGGCATGTTCACACACACACACACACACACACTTACGCACACACAGGTGAGACCAAACCCACCTGTAGATAATGCAGGCACAGTCCCTGCATGTCCCACAGTTCTCAATGTCCTGGCCTGTCCTATAGGAGTGTCTCCTGAAAGAGTAAAGAAAACACCATGACTGTTAATCACAGCATATCAGACTTATTTGTTTCAGCTGTAGCAATACAAAAGTTGCTTAGCAGTTTTAAGAACTATTTAATCTATCATAAAAGCATAGTATGCATAGTTATAATCAATGTTAACTGAAACAATGCCATGTATAGTATTTATATGTTTTATATTACATTTTATATTACTCTTCTTTGGATTACAATTTATTTTCAAGCAGAATCCTGGATGTAGGTGGAATCTATGTATGTTTGTGTATGTAGGTACAATGTATCAGTGTATGTTTGTGTATGTAGGTACAATGTATCAGCGTATGTTTGTGTATGTAGATACAATGTATCAGCGTATGTTTGTGTATGTAGGTACAATGTATCAGTGTATGTTTGTGTATGTAGGTACAATGTATCAGTGCGTGTCTGTGTATATAGAAATAAAACTTGAAACTTCAAAATACAATGTGTTTCACACCTTAGAGGAGGTGCTGTCTGAAAGATTTATTGACGGGGCGTGCTGGCGGTAAAATTTGCCGACTGCAGGTAAAGTACAGCAGTTAAATTTGCTGACTGGGTGGGGCTGTGATATTTATTAATTTAATTTAATTTCATATAATTTTTAACAGGCACAATGGACAGTGAGTAACTGTCAAGAGTTAGCTAAAAGGCTAAATTCCATTTGCTGTCCCTGGCCAGATAAACAGGCAAATTTTACAAAACAATATACAACAAAACATAAAATACAACATAATAAAAATGCAGTATGCTTGATATCTTAGAGATTAATGGCTACACAATTTACAAATGTTTAACTGAGACTATTTCTCAAGGAAACTAATGGCAACTCCTAAACCGACACAGGATTTAGATGAGCTGTCTGGATGTAGAATTTGGAAATAATGTGAAAATACTCCTAAATTTGAAGCTGATAATGGACTAAACTGTATGTGTCTAAGGTTAAATGCTTTTAATCAAAGTCAATTCTAAAGTTTCATCAGTACATGGCCATAAAGTCACTGAACTGCTACACACACACCTTGACTGGCCCTCCAGTCAGATAGCCCAGGCCACTGGTCCAAGTGTCGAATTCCTGATAATCAATATTCATGGACTTTGGACCATAAAACCCATCACCTTGGATCCAGTGGTGTGACGCCTATGTGTGAAGCAGAAGCCCAACCACAAGGAGGGAGGAGAAGAGCCACAAAACGGGCATCAACAACAAGGAAGCCTTACTACCTAGTGCTTTACTTACGATAAAAAATCAAAGGAAGCTCCAAGCAAAAGGTTAGCTCCACACATCACTCCCTCATGAGTGCTCTCTCTTTCTCAACTCATCAGTCTGCAACCAACCTCCAGAGACTCCATCCACAACCAAGTAAACCAACTTTCATTCATTTGGTATTCTAACCTGTCCTATTTCATCTGTTTTTTAATTTTGGGTTGTGCTTGCAAGATCTAGTGCTTGCGTTGCAACAGTATTTTCCTTTAAGGGTACCCATTTAAATCTGGTCACTGCCTTCCCTTATTCCATCCTGTTTACCATAATTTACCAAAACAGTAGTATTTGGTGTGCTCCACCAACGAAATTAATAAAATGTTAGGATACGCCACATTTATACAGATTATTGACTTCTGGGCATCGCAGTGCTGATGTACTGCCACCTGCCTTAGCTTTTGTGCCCTCAGCCAACTAGTGCACAGCACTCAGAATTTTTGGCAGAAACGCCCCTTGACATTTCCTTAGAGATTCCATGCCTCTTGAGCTCTGCAACCAGCACTACTTGATTTCCTGTGCCTTCATGTTTCCGTGTCGATTTGCTGGATTCATGGTGCCTGACAAATCAGATGGTGCGGTGGGTGGGACATTGCACTAGACCACAGAGTGGCAAGTACAGGCAGTGAGAGGTGCATTTGAGACAAGGCAGAGCTTAAAAAAAAATATTTGGTGGAAAAAATTACCTATACCGACTAGGGTGACCAGACTAGGGTAATCCATGTCATCCCTTGAGCTACTTCAGGTTTTACAAACTACTTTAAAACTAAAAGGCTCCTGAGCTTGGCTAAATAGTTAAGTTCTTCTTGTGCTTTGACTGGTTCATTTCCTGGATTGAAAGACTCATCCAGCAGTTTCACATCAACGTCAGTGATACATGCATGATTAGATGAGACTGACCAATCAGCACGCAGCAAGAACACAGCGCTTAAGCGAAATCCAGGTCCTTTTGACTGAAATGATACTTCACAAATCCTGTCCTAGCTCAAAGTGTCCCGGATGACAAGGATTATCTGGTCACCCTAATACCGACAACCATAAAAATGTTAAATATCAGCACAGATAGTCGGCCAGGCCATTAAGAAGTCGACCCGTACTACTGGCACAACTGGTGAATGCTGCAGATCTGACTGCAGCCTTAAACCGGCTGGTCTAATGCAGGGTCAATAACTGCGGCCCTCATAGACCACCGCTCTTGGTCTTCCAACTCCTTTCTCCTCCACACATTCTCCCCCTCTCAGCCACTCTTCTTTCCCCACAGACCTCTCTTTCTAGAGACATCTATTTTGACGAGGCTGGATTCAATTTGGCCCGAAGGTTCTGCAGAGGCAGAAACATCATAGAACAACGAGCTTGACTGGAGCTCCCTGACCAAGGAGGGGGAAGTGTAACAAAGTGTGCTACAAGAGGTGGTGCATCAGCATGTCACAATTTGTACATACAACCCAGCACTCCTTGTGGAATTCTTCAACAGACTATCAGAGGTCATCCATGAATGATTTGATTCCTAAAATGTTCAAGAATAAAATGTTCATGATAAACTCGCTTGTAATCTTTCTAATCTAATGCCAAGACAGAAAATGCTTACATTTAAAAAGCAGTGAAATAACACAGAGCTCCACAGGACAAACACTACACAGCTTTTCTCAGCACTTTTGGAATAGTACTTTCCAGTTCGGAAAATGTTAGTTTCAGCAAAGAGGTATGATGCATATATATATATATATGTTATGAATATAACTTTACAGGAAGGTTGCAGCAAATGAAACTGAACCAAAGACTTCCAATCCCATGATGTGCGCAGCCAAATATAGAGGGCAGAGGCAGAGGGAGAGGAGAGGCCAGGGGCGGAGGGAGAGGAGAGGCCAAGGGCAGAGGCAGAGGGAAAGGAAATGCAAGGGGCAGAGGCAAAGGCCAGGGGCAGAGGCAGAGGAGAGGCCAGGGGCAGAGGCAGAGGAGAGGCCAGGGGCAGAGACAGAGGAGAGGTCAGGGGCAGAGGGAAAGGAGAGGCCAGGGGCTGAGGCAGAGGGAGAGGAGAGGCCAAGGGCAGAGGCAGAGGGAAAGGAGAGGCCAGAGGCAGAGGGAGAGGAGAGGCCAGGGGCAGAGGCAGAGGGAGAGGAGAGGCCAGGGGCAGTTGTGGGTGAAACATTATTTGATAGCGGACCACTGTGGATGTTCCTGGTCAGCATGGGGGAAATTTGACCATGTGTTCTGCAATCCACATTCACGTAGTCCTCCATCACTGTGAAATATTTGGTCCATGCAACACTGCTTATCCATCCATCCATCCATTTTTCTGCCACTTATCCTGGGTCAGGGCACAGGGGCAGCAGGGTCTGCTTATCATCTTTTCTCAAAAATATCTTTATTGAAATTTTTCACATTATATGTACATATGTACAACGAGTATTAATCCCACAAACCCTCCCACCCTAGCATCATAGTAAAGAAACAAAAAACCTACCTACAAGTATGCAACGATTAACAAGTATTTAATTATTTCATACTGATTCCCATTGGTATTAACTGGATTGCTGGTATACAAGTTATATTCACCAGTCAGTTTCAAACCCAAATTCACAAGTAACCAGTCTTCCGAAACTTTATCTGTTTATGTTATCTGTGTTAGTTATGTGGTTAAAAATTGTAAAATGGTCTCCATATACTATAAAAATCTTTTGTTTTCCCCTGATTATATAAGTCAATTTTTCTACAGTGAGATTAACAGACATCCTTCTTATTTGCATCTGGTATTAATGGGTTGGTTTGGGCTAAAAGACTTTTCACAGTTGTTTCTCGTTATCTCAGCCCGAAGATCACTGACCCATGCAGATACAAAAAGGAATAACCTTCTTATCCAGTTCGTAAGGAGCATGTTATAGAATATAGAAACACCACCCTTGTCACTCAAGTGGTTTAGCGTGAATTTATTGCTCTGAGGGGGCTCAGAGTATGTTTTAATTCAGAATATACAAAACTTCTATGTAAATGTTTAAAAATGCTTCTGTGGGAGACCCATCTTTTCAGCCAGAAAGACATTGAGAAAGACGTTAATGTTCCATCATTATACATATCTTTCAATTTACTTATACCCTTATACATCCAATTTTTAAATCCCATATTGTTTTTCCCAAGGGTGAAATTTTTATTTCCCCAGACTGGCAAAAAAGCTGATAGAATTACTGGCTCGACAAGAAATACAGGGGCTTCCTGCCAAACTGATATAGTGTTTCTCAGAAAGGAGTCATTTGTGTGCCCTTTATGGCTTTTAGTTAGTGATAAGTATAGGTATGACTGTAAAGTGAGTTTACAAATCCCCTATGTTGACCTCACTTTGGAGACACCCAGCTCTCCATCCTGACTGCTGACAGTCTATCTATATGGATAGCTTCCTTTCGAAGGCTTCGTTCAAGCGATCTTCCAAACAGGACTGTTAGCTCCAGTAACGCTACTTGCTTGGTGGATTTAGACATAAAGGTTATATCTGGTCGCAGGGTAGTGGCAGCATTGTGGCTGGGGAACATCAACTGCCATCCAAGGTCCACCAATTACTGCCAGTCTCCTGCTGAGGTCAGGATGCCCACTGGTGATGATCTCTTGGCAGGACTTGGCTGCTCTGACAAAGGAGATGGTCTTTTTGAAGGGTCATCTTGGACCGCTTTGCCCACTCAAGTCCGATGCTGATTGCTTCAGCGATGGTCTTTAGGACCTGATGCCTCCATCTGTACCTCAATCTATACCGTCCCTCTCCAAGTGCCCTGGTACAGCTGCTGAGGATGTTCTCTAGAGTTCCTTGCTGGTGACTTTGCTATGCCCCAGGTGTGCCAATTTGACGGGCTTGGCAGCATGTCATATACTGCCAGGATAATGCTAATCCAATTGCGGTGAGGCTCAATTTCCGGAGTTCTGACTAAGTCACTCTTCTCTCAACTTTTCTTCTCTCAACTCAAATTTTCCCATCTAGTTCAAGCTCCTTGCTGCTTCATTCCCACAGCCTTGCAGGAACTTGTCTCCTCCACTGCTGCTCTCACCTCCTTCTGAAGTAGGCAACGCCCTACATGTATATCCAGTCCCACTAATCTTCTAATTGTTGCATCGTATTACTTATCATAATCTTACTAAACTTAGTACCAACATTATGGTCATCTATAATACCTTAAAAATAAATAATGCATGTCATAGCAAGCATGTCTGTGTATTAGGTAGATCATTCCATTCTGGGGTGTAGAGGTATCCATACCACATCAGGTAATAGTGGGTAAGACCTAAAACGCAATCCTTGGGCCCCACTCTTCAAACTATACCTAACCTCTCAAGGTCTCCGACCACTACTATACTGATTTCATCCAGCTGTACCTGACCTGCCCTCCCAGTGCCACCACAATCTTTGCTTTAATCTCAGCACACCTTGCCAACATCACAGCATGGGTGAGAGATCTTCACTTCCAGCTAAATCTCTGAGCAAGTTTTATGTTTTCGCTGGCAGCCCTACCTTCCACCTTGACATCATTGTACAGCTTGGATTATTGATATTGTCTCCATCAAGGTTTGCCAGGAACCTAGGGGCAATGATAATCAGCTACCCTTTGCTGAGCACACATCATCTGCCATTTTTGCAGATTTACCCTGTATAACATCAAGAATATCAGGCCTTATTTGTCTGAGTATGCAGCTCAGCTTGTCTTCTAATGACTCTTTTACTGACAGGGCTACTAGCTTCTGCTGTCAAACCAGTGCAGATGATTCAAAATATGGCAGCACGTCTTTATTCAATCAGCCAAAATGATCTCCCGGTGCATCCCTCCTTATCTCTCTTCACTGACTCCCTGTAGGTGCCCACACAAAGTCCTCAGTGGTGTCTTTCATAGCAATTAGTGGACAATCAAAATGCTTATCAAGACCTACATTTGACTCACCCTCTTCAATCATGTGTGGTTCCCCAATGGTGAAATAAGCTACCAAACATCAGTTTCCATCTCAACCTTCAAACAACAGTCAAGTTGTAAGTGGTCATTTGTGCTCCCTGAATGTTCTTCATGTTGCTTTTGAATGGAATAGCTGTCTGAATGTTCATGCTGTCTGAAAGTGGTTTCTTTCTGTTTTGCTGTGCTTGAAAGGAGTTTCTTGCTCTTTCACTGATTCTACTTGCACTGGAAAAATTCTGTACTGACCAAATAACCAGCATCATTTTCATCCAATTAATCTTACCAAATTAGTTTATTAATCAAACAAGCAACATCTCACTGAGCCATTAGGCCTTCTAGTGTAGTATACTATAGTCGTGCAGTAAGTGTTTTGCTATTCTCTGCTTGTGTTTAGTGGTTAGCATTATTCCCTCACACCTCTGGGACCAAGGTTCGAGTCTTCGCCATGACTCCATGGGTGTGGAGTTTGCATGTTGTCCCCATGACATTGGCATGTGAATGTGCTCTGTAATGAGTTGGTGGCCCATCCTGGGTTGTTCTATGTTTTGTGCCTGTAGCCTCCAGGATAAGCTCTGGACCCCTCATGACACTAAATAGGACAAGCAGTTACAGAAAATGGATGGATGGATAGGTGGATGGATGCATGTTTTCCTTGACTTGTAGCATGCACAATCATGAATCTCATTTATCTCCTGTGACTGGAACATTCCTTATACGGCCAAGACAGTTTGCTATTTTTTTAAGTTAAACATTGCATTTATGAAGACGAAGTGACGAAATTTTTCTGGAAAAAAATATTTTAAAAAATGAAAAAATGAAGGCCAGTGTGGAAGAAAAAAAGCATCTAAACATCTAAGACTCTCCTTTGACAATCCAATCTCTCTACTTTTAAATCAAACTCCAGACCTCGCAGATGGTGAGCAAAGTTTTCTCCTTAATTCATTAATCCAGCAAAGAGCTTGTGTACAAAAATTGGCAAATAAAACTCAGCAGGCTGATACTCCAACACCCATTCCCCTATAAGGACTTCTAAGTCCTGATTGGTTAGTAAATATCCTCAAACCAGGCTTTAAACATACAAAAAACATAATACTCCACCTCTATTGGTCTATTACGAGGGTGTTCACCCCTCACCCAGCATCCACCCAATGTGCCCGATACTCACCTGATACACTAGCTTCCCATCCCTATTGGGCCTCATATCCCCTCACCTTAGTCCCACACAAGCCTATCCGTCCAGCCTAGGAAGGAGGGCAAATACCCTAAGCATTTAGGAAAATCCATTCCCAACCTGCCAAAAGGTACCCCCTCCCCTCCTTTGGGGTCCATGGCTGGCATGACTCACAAACTACAAATCAACAATACCAAAATAAAGAATACAGTGTAAGTGTAAATTGCTCACATAAGAATAACTTTTATGGGCACATTTCAAATCCCTTCCTGCGGGCGCTCCCCCTTCCTCCCCCCGCAGATGTTCCCTTCTGCCCATTTCTCCAAGGTCTCTGGCCAATGAAGCTGGCTCCGTGCAGGCTGCCGCGAGGCAAGGACACACAGCACCAGCTCCAAAATAACAAGGCCTGAGACATAACAGCAATCCCACAATGCCTCCCTCCCCTGGCCTACCACTACGTTTAATTCTCTTTCCACAGCAGAAAGAGAGCCAACAGATTCTCCAAGCTTCTCATACATCAGATTTAGCTCCACATATGCTGGCTGACAAGACCACCTGTAAGACACGAATGGCACCAACTGTTTGGGGGATGTGCAAAGAACAAGCAATCAAACAAGGGAGATGCGAAAGGCATCAGAGCTGTGTCACATAGAGATTATATGAGCAGAAGAGCACATTTATAATTCACACAGGCACAAATGGGATGAAAAGCTGTTTTTGATGAGGACACTTTTATCCTGTACTGAGTAACACAGAGACACTCCCAGCTGTCCCTAAAGTAAGGCATAGTATCCAAACAAAAATAACTGAGAGATAGAAATGACCCAAGATGAGGAAAGAACACTAACATAAGAGCTGACTGCTGAATTAAAACTTCTAATAATAATATATGCCCGTGATGTGCTCCTCTATGGCTGGCTTAAAAATTATGTTATGGATGTGTCTCAGTCTCATCCTACATGGGTCATGTCTCTATGTCTTAGCTTAATGCTAATTATGACTACACATTTATCTTGGAAAGTTTTTTTTTTATGATTATGCTGTGTACTTTGCTGAAGTTGAAATGCAGGTGCATTCCTACTTTTTGTGTATTCATATGTATGTGTGCTGTTTTGCTTCATGCTTGAATTCACAGCACGGTATTGTCACAGGACGGCACCCTCTTCCTTCCCTGCTAGATATTCCACGGTCAAGTTTAGGAGGTATTATTACAAAGTGGAAGCATTTAGGAACAAAAGAAACTCAGTCATGAAGTGGAAGACCACATAAAGTAACAGAGTGTGATAGCCAAGAGCTAAGACGCATAGTCCGTAAATGTCACCAACGCTCTGTTCTTACCTCCATGGCCAAATTGCCCTATTGGCTAATGGTTCAGCACATAGTGTATTTGGGTGGTGTGGGGTTCACTGGGTTAGGACGGTATGTCTGTGAATAGAAGTTAACTGGTTGGAATTCCAGTGTCGACAGGAAGGCTCTTAGCAAAGCCCTTAGCCTCCAATTGCTCCAGGGACCTAGCTGACCCTGATTTATTTAAAATGTAGGTTGATTTTAATAAAAGTGTCTGCTAAAATAAATAAAATGTAAGTAAATAAATAAGTGTTAATGCACGAAAAGCCATGCATTATGCATAGCTGCGGAAGTGAAAAATTGCCCTGACGTGAGGCAGAGTTTGTTTAAAAACATATAATGCATGGCTTGGTGCAGGTACAAGATGGTGTAAGCCGGGTTGCCACTCTACAATTTGCTCACCTCTTCTAAGAACCTGTCTCTGACTACATGCCCATCTTCACCATCCACAATTAACCAGGTTAAGACAGCTGAGGAGACTTCATGCAGGGAAGGCAGCTGACTCTGATGGAATCTACTCTAGAGTTCTCAAGGTCTGCGCCGACCAACTAGATGGAGTACTGCACACAACTACAACCTGAATCAGCAACTCCAAAGGGTACTAGCACTCTGGAAGATATCCTGTCTGATGCCTATGCTCAACAACGGACAATCAGTGTTTTTGGGCAGAATTGTGAGTGAGCCCACTCCTTTGGATGAGAAGTAACCCCACACATGGATGGTCTCAGGATGCTTCATTGTTGCCATGACACAGGTGTCATGGTAGCGTTCACCTTTTCTTCTATGGTAATCGATTTTCCAGAATTCTCAAATAGTCAGAAAGGGGCTTCATCAGAGAAAATAACTCTGCACCAGTCTTATGTTGTCCAAGCCCTGTACTTCCTGCTGAATTTCAGTCTGTCTTTGAGATTTTTCTCGGAGAGAAGTGGCTTTTTTGCTACTCTTCTTGACGCTAGGCCCTTGTCTTCACCTCACTGTGCATGCAAATGCACTCACACCTGCTGCCAAAATGACAAGCTCTGGACAGGTGATGACATGATTTCATAGCTGACCCCTCAGGAGGGGACAGTCCTGGGACCTGTTGGACACTCTCGGACATCCTGAAGCCTTTTTCACCGCAATTGAACCTCTCACCTTGAAGTTCTTGATGATCCGGTAAATGGTTCTTTCATGTGCAATATTTTGAGCAGCAATTTCCTTGCACATGAGGCCACTTTGATACAAAGCAATGATGGCTGCACCTGTTTCTTTGCAGGTAACCATTGCTAACACAAGAAGACAATGATTTCAAGCACTTCTGCCCTTCTATAAAAGCAATCAGTCTGCTCTTATAATTAAATCAGAAATGATACAGTGATTTCAGCTGGCTTGTACTTGTTCACACGTTCCCTGTGTTGATGATATAACTATACTGCAATGATGTTAGCTGATCATTTTGTGCCAGGGCCAAAATACATTTGCGCTATCCACCAATTGAGTTTTTATGAGAAAGTTAACTTTTTATGCTAATGAGACTCTCTGCAATGAATTAATATGCATCTGATCACTCTGCGCAATAATTTTGAAATGATGCCACGACAAAAACTGAAGCAGCAAAGTGCAAAACACAACATTTGTGTTACTGCCAAAACTTTTGGCCATGACTGTACAACTCTGCCCCAGGCTGAGCCAACCAGCCAGTCATTCGCATTCCCTTCTCTAATCAATCTATTTATTTATTTAGTTACTTATTTATTGCTCATTACACAGCCAATTTGTATTACAGCGTTTGTAATGTTATGGTCTGTACACATCCATTTTGCTTAAGTTGTTTCTTATTATCATGGAGACCCAGATACAGAGCAAACAGGCAATCAAAACACTAAATGAGAGTTGGACTCAGAGTCAAAAGCAAAGTTGAGAAAGCCAGGGAGTCTACACTGGGAAGTGAACGGAAATGCAGGCAGTCATGCAGATGCACCAAGAGAGGGGTTCCAGGCGGGGGGTCAGGAACTACACTCGTACTAAATCACACAAGAGGCAAATCAAGCAATCTGGAGAAAGCTCAGGTGATAGAGAATGGGTGGCTGACTCTTCTGGAGGTACACATGGAGCTGAGGAACTGGACAACTGGGATGTTAATGGTGGATGTTGGTAATCAGCACAGGGTCCAGGATGTCTGAGGTCGGATCCCAGAACTGTTCCTCTGGGTCAAATCCCTCCCAGTCCACTAAATATTGCAGTCAACTCCCATGGTGTTGGGGGTCTAGGAGAACACAGTTGGTGTAAGCCGGGATGACATCAATTTTCAACAGAGTGGGAGGAACAGGGCACTTAGTTGAGGGATGCATCGGGCCATAGCAGACTGGCTTCAGTAAAGACACATGAAAGATATCCGATAATTACCAGGC